>BSBK01011064.1:7500-115000 GCA_027943335.1 Chamaecyparis obtusa | reverse complement strand
TGCATGAATTTTTAGACGTTAGTTGAAGCATTTAATATGCACTTTATGGTCATGAAGATTCTAGAACTTGGCACTCATTTTTGGCGCTCTTTCTTTGCTCTAATTTACAAATATCTGATATGGTATCAGAGTTGTTCACTTCCTAATATGGTACTAAGAGCTGAGCCTCTTTTAAATATCTATCATGGTATTAGAGTTGTTTAATTTTATGACATGGATTGAGAGTTGAGCCTTTGTTTAAATATCTAACATGGTATCAGAGCCCTTGGTTGAATATCTTGGAAAGATAAGGGTTTCAGAGCTAAGAGTTTGAGAAAAAGAAAGATTGCAGAGAGCTGAAGGAATTAGTAGAGGAAGAGTCAGAATTGATGGTGGCTCGGGGTCGTTGGTTGATTAGAGATGAGGTCTTGAAGCTGTGTGAATTTTTTCTAGGAAAACTGAGCACATATTGGGAATCTTGGGTGTGAAGGATGTTTGTAAGAGTTGAAAATCACTGCAGAAAAGAATGGAGATTTAGGGAGCTATGTAAATAGAAGAAAAATGTCTGTGAAAAAGCCAGAGCAGAGAAACAGAGGATCACAATCACTATTAAAGAAGTTTGGAGGTATTGAACAACAAAAAATAAAGATTGAAGGTCCAAGTATAGCTATTCAAGGAAGCTTCTGAAAATTCAAAAGATTAGTGAGTTCAAGGGGGAGCCTAAAATTAAAAGGATTCGAAAACAAATACTAAAGAAGGACAATTTGTTGACAAGGTAAGTCAAATTATTTGAGTTTCAATGGGAAAAGTTGCAAAAAGAGTAAAAAATGAAAAAAAATAGTTTAGAAGAAGAATTGTTTAATGTCAAAGAATGCAATTTAAAATTGATAAATTTTTTTAAAGAGGTTTGAAAATAGAAATATGAATATCTATGTCAAGTTGAAGACTTAGAAAAAGAATTAAATAAAGTTAAGAAGAGAAATGAAGAATTAGAAGAAAAGTTAAAGTTGTTTGATGATGGTGAGAAAAATAATAAAGTTTTAGAAGAAAAAATGAAGAAGAAAATAGTATCTTGAAGAAGGAAATGTCTAAACTGAAATAAGAGAGTAAATGTTAAACTTAAAACCATCTGTATGTGATGTATCTTTGATGCAAGGAAGGAGTGAGGAGGGGACAGAATTGGCACACCCTAACTTGACTCACCTTGTACAACAACAACATAGTGGGAGAGAGAAAACATAGGATAATTCATATATTCCTTCAAATAGATTCATACATACTGGGCTGTAAGGCCTTCCTGGTTACGACCAGATATTACAATGAATTAAAGAAGTCCTCAACATGCGAGGATTTGTCAAATATCTTCTATCTTCTCAATAAAATTACTCTCCAAAAATTGACTCCTAAACTCCAACCAAACAACTATACTTATACAAGAGGCTACTGAACTAAGTTGGCCTTCAGATCCACAATCAACAGAAGAGATGAACAGATCTAGGTCCACATGCTTCCCAATAATAGATACCAACATTAAATTCGTGACCCAAATTAAGTGCATAAGTCAGCCTCAACAGAAACTCAAAAGAAACCCATCGGTAAGCAAAGCCAACGAGCGCTAGGGAAATAAC
This sequence comes from Chamaecyparis obtusa, assembly GCA_027943335.1. Taxonomy (NCBI): domain Eukaryota; kingdom Viridiplantae; phylum Streptophyta; class Pinopsida; order Cupressales; family Cupressaceae; genus Chamaecyparis; species Chamaecyparis obtusa. Next base: position 113,393 of record BSBK01011064.1, on the reverse strand, counting down.
CAAGCGCCAAAGGGAGAACCAACCAAAACCAAGGAACAAAGGAAACCGAGCAACACCGAACCAAATCGGTCAAAGTAGGAACTGAGCAACACAAAAAAACTCAAGAATGTTTTTGGTGGCATAGGATTGCCAAGGACCCGAGATGATCCTGCATCAGACACCTGGGGTTATTTGAAATGATTCTCTGAATCATTGAATAGGTATGGTCTGAGCTGCTCCAACTCAGACTGTGAGATCCATGCACTATTTTCAATCGGTTTGTTCTTCCACTTTACCAGATATTCCATATACTGTTTACCTCTTGTACTTTTGCTAACTCTTTTTTCCAAATTATACTCAACTTCTTCTGTCCACTTCTTTGGGTAATCCATCGGTACTGTCACATCTTTATCAGGCTCATGATACTCATACAAATCAACAATATTGAAAATATGTGATATGTCCATGTAATCAGGTAACTCAATCTCATATGCATTTCCACTGTCAAATTTCCTCAAAATCTTGCAAGGTCCAAACTTCTTCATTTTCAACTTCCCATATGTTCCAACATGAAATCTACCTTTCTTCAAATGAACCATTACTTCATCAGCAGCATCAAAAGTCTTATGTCTCCTTGATCTATCAACTCTGTCTTTGTATTTCTGATTACTCTTTTCCAGCTTATATTTCACATCTTCATGCAATGTCTTCATGTACTCAACAAATTTTACTGCTTTAGCACTTCTCTTTCTTTCATCAACAATGTCTCTCAAATTCGATATACCTCTCGGTTGTATGCCTTTTACAATCTAAAAAGGGTGTTTTTCCATTACTCTTATTCACTGAATTATTGTATGCAAACTCTGCTTGTGCCAACACAGAATCCCAATTACTTGGTGTGTCTCCAACTAAACATCTCAAAAGATTTCCCAAACTTCAGTTCACAACTTCAGTCTGTCCATCGGTTTGTGGGTGAAATGTAGAACTATATTTCAACTCGGTGCCAAACTTCTTCCAAAGGGTCTTCCAAAAGTATCCAACAAATTTACTATCTCGGTCAGAGATAATACTCCTTGGTAATCCATGCAATCTGAAAATTTCCTTAAAGAAAAGATCTGCTACATGCACTGCATCTGATGTCTTTCTACAAGGTATAAAATGTGCCATTTTAGAAAATCTATCCACAACCACAAATATAGAATCATTACCTCTTACCGTCTTCGGTAAGCTAAGAACAAAATCCATAATGATATCAATCCAAGGTTTCTCAGGTACAACAATCGGTGTATACAATCCCATTTTTTGACTAACTCCTTTTGCAACTTGACAAACTCCACAACTTTTCACAAATTTCTGAACATCTTTATACAACTATGGTCAAAAGTATTTCTCCTTAAGCAAACTCAATGTCTAGTCAACACCAAAATGTCCAGCCAAACCACCACTATGTTTCTCCTTTATCAAATTAGTTCTCATTGGTCCTTTTGGTATACACAACTGAATACCTTTAAACAAAATACCTTCTTGAATAAAATATTCATCCCGTTTAGTACTCTATTGGTCTTGAATAGGTGCTCTGCACTGTCTCCATGGCTCAGAAAAATTAGGATAAAATTCATAAGAATCTCTCATGTCATCAAAGCCTAGAACTTTAATTTTCATCTCAGTCATCAAAGATCTTCTTCTAATCAATGCATCAACAACTCGGTTAGTGAATCCACTCTTATGCTTTATCATAAATGTATAATTCTACAAATACTCAACCCATTTCATATGTCTTTGATTCAACTTATTGTGACTACCCAAATACTGTAAAGCCTTATGATCGATATACAACACAAATTCACTCGGTATTAAATAATGTCTCCATTTCTTTAGTTCTTGAACAATAGCGTATAATTCTTGATCATACACAAAATATTTCCTTTTTACATCATTCAACTTTTCACTAAAGAAAGCAACAAGTTTACCTTCTTGACTCAACACAACTCCAATTGCACTACCACTTGCATCACATTCCACTTGAAATACCTTATTGAAATCAGGCAATGCCAAAATAATCAATTCAACAACCTTCTACTTCAGAGTCTCAAAAATTTTATCAGCTCCATGTGTCCACTTGAATTCTCTTTTGTCTCCTCTCATAGTCTCAGTCATAGCATTACAAATTGAACTGAAATTCCTAATGAACTTTTGGTAAAAACTTGCCAAACCATGAAATGATCTTACCTCACTAGCACTCATAGGTGTAGGCCAATTCAAAATAGCTTCAACCTTTCCAGGATCCATTTTCAAACCATCAGATGAGATCACAAATCCCAAATACACAATCTCCTCTTTAATGAATGAACATTTTTTCAGATTTATTAGCAACTTTTCTTCTTTCAATCTCTATAAAACTTGTCTAACATGCAATAAATGTTCTTCTCTGGTCTTACTGAATATCAGAATATCATCAAGATATACAATCACAAACCTACCCAAAAATTTCTTCAAAACTTCATTCATCAACCTCATAAAAGTACTCGGTGCATTAGTTAAAGCAAAAGGCATAACCAACCACTCATACAAACCTTCTTTTGTCTTGAAAGCAGTCTTCCATTCATCACCTTCTCTGATTCTGATCTGATGATACCCACTTTTCAAATCTATTTTGGTAAAATACTTTGCTCCAGTCAAACTATCAATTATGTCATCCATTCTCAGTATAGGAAACCTATACTTCAATGTTATCTTATTGATTGCTCTGGAATTAGTACACATTCTAAATTCTCCATTCTTCTTAGGTGCCAATACAACAGGTACTACATAAGGACTCAGACTTTCTCTAATCAAACCCTTTTCCAACAATTCTAGAATATGTCAGTTCAATTCTTGATTATCGGTAGGTGTCAACCGATGAAGTGCCTTATTCGGTAAACTAGCTCCAGGGATTAGATCCATGCAATGATCAATGCTTCTCTTTGGTGGAAAACCATCAAGTACATTATCAGAAATGATTTCACTATACTTGGTGAGTGACTTTTCAATCTCCCCTAGGACATTATCCTCTATTTTCTTACTCGGTTTGTTAGGAATCAAAGAAAAACATAAAACACTCTTCTTCAAATCCTTAACAAACTTTCATAGATATGCAAACATTACTAAAAGGTTCTTCCAACAAAGGTAACAAGATTTGTCTTCTTCCATCAGCTCAAATAGTATATTTATGCAATCTCCCATCATATCTAGCATGTCTGCCATATTGCCAAGGTCTACCCAACAAATATGACAACAATCCATATGCATGATATCACAAAACACCTTATCATAGTACTTTCCAATCTTTAAATTCACATAACATTGTTCACTTACCAAGAGTGTATGCTCATCCTTGATCCATGAAATCTGATAGGGCTTCGGATGTTCCAACCTTTTCAACTACAACTTTGTGACGATTTCCTTAGATGCCAGATTCTCTGAGGTACCACTATCAATGATTACCTTCCAAACTTTGTCAAAAACTCTACATCTGGTCTTGAACAAACTTTTCCTTACCAGATCTTCCGTTTTACCTTCATTCCAAAGTGCTCTCCTTACCATCAAGTTAACTTCCTTCTCAGGTTCATTCGATGATTCTTCTTGCACCAAAGCATTTCTACTGCTACCAGCCTTCTTACTTGCATGTGTACACTCAAAAGATCTATGTCCTTCTCCAAAATTGTAATAAGTTCCTTAGAAACTTCCTCTGTTATAACCACCTTGGTAGTTACTGCCTCTGCCTCTAGATGCACTTTCACCTTTCCACTCGGTCTTGCCTTTATCCAGATTTTTCTTTTCTGGTTCAGATCTTCTATTTTCACCATTAGATCTACCTCTTCCTCTAGGGAATCTATCACCTCTTCCTCTTTGTCTTTTCTCATGTCTCTTGTTCAATTTCTCCTCAGCCTTCAATGCAAATTTATAAGCCTCTTCAATGTTCTCCAATTTGACCAAACTGATTTCCTCTTGGATGGAAACTCTCAAACCATTCAGGTATCTAGCAATTCTTTCCACATCATCTTCATCATGTCTAGATCTGATATCTAATCTATAGAATTCCTCAGTATATTCTTTTATGGAGCTATCTTTCCACCTTAGACTTTGCATTTGCCTAACTAGGTTAATTTGATAATCACAATGTAAGAACTTTCCTTTCAATTTAATCACCATTTTACTCCATACCTTGATTTTATCTTTTCCTTTCCTCTTTCTATCTAGCTGCAAATGTTCCCACCATAACGATGCATGAATTTTCAATTTTGTGCTTGCAATTTTCACTTTCTTATCTTCAAGTACATTTTCATACTCAAAGTACTTTTCCATCTTAGTGATCCAATCCACCAATTCATCAGAAACCTAATTTTCCACCATACTCAAGAGGATTAAAATGTGGTGTAGAGTTTAGACTTGTCAAAGCGTTCAAGAATCTTTCCTCACCTTGATCCATCACAGGTGCAGGTTCCACATTCACTTGTTCTTCCTCAATTTCATCATCACTAACATCTTCAAGATGTCTTCCTCTTCTATGGACTATTTCAATAGCTTCTAATCTAGCAGCAAGTTATCTCAACATGTCTGCCAATCTTGGATCTGCATATCACCTCCCATGAACCAGCTTTAAAACCCTCTACAACTGCAGGTCAGATCATAATCTGCTACCCCACAACAAATTAACTAGGGATTCACAAGAAGGAACCTTCAAATCTAGATTCGCAAACCTAGATCCAGATCTCACCTTGCTCTGATACCACCTGATGCAAGGAAGGAGTGAGGAGGGGCCAGAACTGGCATACTCTAATCAGATTCACCTTGCTCAACAACACACAGAACCAACAACAACACAATGGGAGAGAGAAAATACAGGATCATTCATATATTCGTTCAAATAGATTCATACATGTTAGGGTGTAAGGCCTTCATAGTTATGGCCAGATATTACAATGAATTACAGAAGTCCTCACTATGCGAGGATCTGTCAAATATCTTCTATCTTCTCTCTAAACTTACTCTCCAAAAATTGACTCCTAAACCCTAACCAAACAACTATACTTATACAAGAGGCTACTGAACTGAGTTGGCCTTTAGATCCACAATCAATAGAAGGGATGACCAGATCTAGGTCCACATGCTTCCTAATAATGGATACCAACATTAAATCCATGATCCAAATTAAGTGCATAAGTCAGCCTCAACAGAAACTCAAAAGAAACCCATTGGTAAGCAAAGGCAACCGAGCACCGAACAAGCATCACCGAGTGCTAGAGAAATAACCAAGCACCAGAGAGAGAACCGACCAACACCGGTGAACAAAGGAAACCAAGTAACACCAAACCAACTTGGTCAAAGCAAGAACCGAGAAACACAAACAAACTCAAGAATGTTTTTGGTGACACAGGATTGCCAATGACCCAAGATGCTCCTGCATCAGACACCTGGGGTTATTTGAAATGATTCTCTGAATCATAGAACAAGTATGGTTTGAGCTGCATCCAACTCAAACTGTGAAATCCATGAACTATCTTCAATCGGTCTGTTCTTCCACTTTACCAGATATTCCATATATTGTTTACCTCTTGTACTTTTTCTAACTCTTTGTTCCAAAATATGCTCAACTTCTTCTGTCTGCTTCTTTAGGTAATCCATCGGTACTGTCATGTCTTCATCAGGCTCATGATACTCATACAAATTAATAATATTGAAAATATGTGATATGTCCATGTAATAAGGTAACTCAATCTCATATGCATTTCCACTGTCAAATTTCCTCAAAATCCTGCAAGGTCCAAACTTCTTCATTTTCAACTTCCCATATGTTCTAATGGGAAATTTTCCTTTATTCAAATGAACCATTACTTCATCACCAACATCAAAAGTCTTATGTATCCTTGATCTATCAGCTCTGTCTTTGTATTTCTAATTACTCTTTTCCAGCTTGTATTTCACATCTTCATGCAATGTCTTCATGTACTCAACAAATTTTACTCCTTCAGTACTTCTCTTTCTTTCATCAGCAATGTCTCTCAAATTCGTTATACCTCTCGGTTGTATGCCTTTTACAATCTCAACAGGTGCTTTTGCAATACTCTTATTCACTGAATTATTGTATTCAAAATTTGCTTGTACGAACAAAGAATTTCAATTACTTGGTGTGTCTCCAATTAAACATCTCAAAATTTTTTCCAAACTTCTGTTCACAACTTTAGCCTGTCCATCAGTTTGTGGGTGAAATGTAGAACTATATTTCAACTTGGTGCCAAACTTCTTCCAAAGGGTCTTCCAAATGTATCCAACAAATTTATTGTCTTGGATAGAGATAATACTCCTCGGTAATCCATGCAATCTGACAATTTCATTAAAGAAAAGATCTTCTACATACACTGCATTTGATGTCTTTCTACAAGGTATAAATTGTGCCATTTTACAAAATCTATCCATAACCACAAATATAGAATCATTACCTCTTATTGTCATCAGTAATCCAAGAACAAAATCCATACTAATGTTAGTCCAAGGTTTCTTAGGTACCACAATTGGTGTATACAATCCTGTATTCTGACTAACTCCTTTTGCAACTTGACAAAATCCACAACTTTTCACAAATTTTTGAACATCTTTATACAATTGTGGCCAAAAGTATTTCTCCTTAAGAAAACTCAATGTCTTGTCAACACTAAAATGTCTAGCCAAACCACCACTATGTTTCTCCTTTATCAAATTAGTTCTCATTGGTCCTTTCGGTATACACAACTGAATACCTTTAAACAACATACCTTCTTGAATAAAATATTCATCCCATTTAGTACTCTGTTGGTCTTGAATAGGTGCTTTGCACTGTCTCCATGACTCAGAAAAATCAGGATCAAATTTATAAGAATCTCTCATGTCATCAAAGCCTAGAACTTCAATTTTCATCTCGATCATCAAAGATCTTCTACTCAATGCATCAACAACTCGGTTAGTGACTCCACTCTTATGCTTTATCATAAATGTATAACTCTACAAATACTCAACCCATTTCATATGTCTCTGATTCAACTTATTCTGACTACCCAAATACTGTAAAGCCTTATGATTGGTATACAACACAAATTCACTCGGTATTTAATAATGTCTCCATTTCTTCAGTGCTTGAACAATAGTATAGAATTCTTGATCATACACAAAATATTTCCTTTTTGCATCATTCAACTTTTCACTAAAGAAAGCAACAAGTTTACCTTCTTGACTCAACACAACTCCAATTGCACTACCACTTGCATCATATTCCACTTGAAATACCTTATTGAAATCAGGCAATGCCAAAACATGCAATTCAACAATCTTCTACTTCAGAGTCTCAAAACTTTTATTAGCTCCATGTGTCCACTTGAATTCTCCTTTTTCTCCTCTCATAGTCTCAGTCTTAGCATTACAAATTGAGCTGAAATTCCTAATGAAATTTTAGTAAAAACTTGCCAAACCATGAAATGATCTTACCTCACTAGCACTCACAGATGTAGGACAATTCAAAATAGCTTCAACCTTTTTAGGATCCATTTTTAAACCATCAGTTGAGATCACAAATCTCAAATACACAATCTCCTCTTTCATGAATGAACACTTTTTCAGATTTATCAACAACTTTTCTTCTTTCAATCTCTGCAAAACTTGTCTAACATGCAACAAATGTTCTTCTCTAGTGTTACTGAATATTAGAATATCATTAAGATATACAATCAAAAACTTACCTAAAAATTTCTTCAAAACTTCATTCATTGACCCCATAAAAGTACTCGGTGCATTAGTTAAACCAAAAGGCATAACCAACCACTCATACAAACCTTCTTTTGTCTTGAAAGTAGTCTTCCACTCATCACCTTCTCTGATTCTGATATGATGATACCCACTTTTCAAATCAATTTTGTTAAAATACTTTGCTCCAATCAAAATATCCATTATGTCATCCATTCTCGGCATAGGAAACCTATACTTTACAGTTATCTTATTGATTGCTCTGGAATCAATACACATTCTAAATTCTCCATTCTTCTTAGGTTCCAATACAATAGGTACTGCACAAGGACTTAGACTTTCTCTAATCAAACCTTTTTCCAACAATTCTAGAATGTGTCAGTTCAATTCCTGATTCTCTATAGGTGTCAACCGATGAGGTTCCTTATTCGATAAACTAGCTCTAGAGATTAGATCCATGCAATGATCAATGCTTCTCTTCAATGGAAAACCATTAGGTACATTATCAAAAATGATTTCACTATACTTGGTGAGTAACTTATCAATCTCCTCCGAGACACTATCCTCTCTTTTCTTACTCAGTTTGTTAGGAATCACAACAAAACATACATCACTCTTCTTCAAATCCTTAAAAAAATTTCTTCCCTCCATCAAACAAACTTTCACAGATGTGCAAACATTACTAACGGGTTCTTTCAACAAAGGTAACAAGATTTGTCTTCTTCGATTAGCCCAAATACTATATTTATGCAATCTCCCATCATGTATAGCATGTCTATCATATTGCCAAGGTCTACCCAAAAAAATATGACAACAATCCATAGTCATGATATCACATAACACCTTATCATAGTACTTTCCAATCTTCAAATTCACATAATATTGTTCATTTAGAAAGAGTGTATGGTCATCCTTGATCCATGAAATCTGATAGCGCTGTTTCAACATTTTCAACTGCAACTTTGTGACCATTTACTCAAATGCCAGATTCTCTGAGCTACCATTGTCAATGATTACCTTCCAAACTTTGTTAGAAACTCTACATCTAGTTTTGAACAAACTTTTCCTTACCGGATCTTCCTTTTTACCTTCATTCCAAAGTGCTCTCCTTACCATCAAGTTATTTTCCTTCTTAGGTTCATTCGGTGACTCTTCTTGCACCAAAGCATTTCTACTGTTACCAGCCTTCTTACTTGCATGTGTACACTCAAAAGATCTATGTCCTCCACAATTGTAACAATTTCCTCAGAAACTTCCTCTGTTATAACCACCTTGGTAGTTACTGCCTCTGCCTCTGGATGCACTTTCACCTTTCCACTCGGTCTTGCTTTTATCCAGATTTGTCTTTTCTAGTTCAGATCTTCTATTTTCACCATTAGATCTACCTCTTCCTCTAGGGAATCTACCACCTCTTCCTCTTTATCTTTTCTCATGTCTCTTGTTCAATTTCTCCTCGACCTTTAGTGCAAATTGATAAGCCTCTTCGGCCTTCAATGCGAATTGTTAAGCCTCTTCAATGTTCTCAAATTTGACCAAATTGATTTCCTCTTGGATGGAAACTCTCAAACCATTCAGGTATCTAGCAATTCTTTCCACATCATCTTTATCATGTCCAGATCTGATATCTAATCTATAGAATTCCTCAGTATATTCTTTTATGGAGCTATCTTTCCGCCTTAGACTTTGCATTCACCTAACTAGGTTAATCTGATAATCACAAGGTAAGAAATTTCCTTTCAATTTAATCACCATTTTACTCCATACCTTGATTTTTTCTTTGCCTTTCCTCTTTTTGTCTAGCTGTAGATGTTCCCACCATAAGGATGCATGACTTTTCAATTTTGTGCTTGCAATTTTCACTTTCTTGTCTTTAGGTACATTTTCATACTCAAAGTACTTTTCCATCTCAGTGATCCAACCCACCAATTCATCATAATCCAATTTTCCACCATACTCAGGAGGATTAAAATGTGGTGTAGGGTTTAGACTTGTCAAAGCCTTCAAGAATCTTTCCTCACCCTGATCCATCACAGGTGCAGGTTCCACATTCACTTGTTCTTGCTAAAATTCATCATTAATAACATCTTCAAGGTGTCTTCCTCTTCTTTGGACTATTTCAACAGCTTCTAATCTAGCAACAAGTTGTCTCAACATGTCTTCCAATCCTGGATCCGTGTCTCACCTCCCACAAACCATCTTTAAAACCCTCTACAATTGCATGTCAGTTCATAATCTGCTACCCCACAACAAATCAACTAGGGATTCACAAGAAGGAACCTTCAAATCTAGATTTGCAAACCTAGATCCAGATCTCACCTCACTTTGATACCACCTGACACAAGGAAGCATTGAGGAGGGGCCAGAACTGGCACACCCTAACTTGACTCACCTTGCTCAACAACACAATGGGAGAGAGAAAATGAAAGATCATTCATATATTCCTTCAAATAGATTCATACATGCCAAGCTGTAAGGCCTTCCTGGTTACATCCATATATTACAATGAATTATAGAAGTCCTCAACATGTGAGGATCTGTCAAATATCTTCTATCTTCTCTCTAAACTTACCCTCCAAAAACTAACTCCTAAACTCTAACCAAACAACTATACTTATACAAGAGGCTACTGAATTGAGTTGGCCTTTAAATCCATAATCAATGGAAGGGATGACTAGATCTAGGTCCACACACTTCCGAATAATGGATACCAACATTAAATCTGCGACCCAAATTAAGTGCATAAGTTAGCCTCAACATAAACTCAAAAGAAACCCGTCAGTAAGCAAAGCAAACCAAGTGCTAGCCAAGCATCACCGAGTGCTAGGTAAATAATTGAGTGCCAGAGAGAGAACTGACCAATACCGACGAACAAAGGAAACCAAGCAACACCGAATCAACTCGGTCAAAGAAGGAACTGAGAAATACAAACAAACTCAAGAATATTTTTGGTGACACAGGATTGCTAAGGACCCGAGATGCTCCTGCATCAATCTTGCGGGACAAATAATTTGTGTGATTATGTAATTAAAAAATGTGAATATGTTTGTGATAAAGAGTGTAAGCAAGAAAATGACAAGGAGTTTGCAAATTTTGTTTTTTATGATAATAAGAATGTTGGCTTGAAGATAATGAAGAAAATAGGTTATGGAGGAAAAGGATTAGGAAAAAATGAACAAGGAATTAGAGAGCCTATTGAGCCAATAATGAGACCAAAATGTGAAGGCATTGGATACAATAAATGTGATAATGGTGTTCAATATGATATATGCATAAAGAAACTAGCTCAAAGAAAGAAAGAAAGAAAATGTTCTCATTGTAATAGAGAAGGTCACACTAAAGATGTGTTGGGATTTGCATCCATGCAAAGTTTGTGGTTTGAAAAATCTTTCTAAAAAGATTTGTTGGGACAAAGAATGGAAGAAAGAATCTGTGACACTATGTAAAAATGGTTTGTGGATGGATCTACGGATACAGTTGGAAAAGTATTACAAATAAGTTCAAAAGGTTATATAAATTTTTATGTGCGAAAAATGTTAGCAATTAGAAAAGGTTTGAAGGATTGTTGCAACTATTTGAAGATCAGATGTTTTAATAAAGGAGAAGACAAGAAATGGAAGAAGAGAGCCATAGTTGCAAGAAAAGATGACAAAAAGCGAAGATACAATCGCAACTAATCAAGCAGTTTGTGTGGATGTGTCAATGCTTGACTGAAAAATGAAGAAATTATAAAAGTACAATGTAGAGCGCCTTTAAAAATATATAAAAAGGCTGCAAAAATTTGTGGAAGTGAGGTCACATAAATAATAAGGTGCATGTGTTTGAAAGAACAATGTGAATGAATAAAAGAAGTTTGAAAAAGAGGAAGAAAAATATATGATGTAGAAAAAAATGGTGAAGGATAAAAATCTAGTGCAGAAGATGATAAAGAAAAGGATGATGAGTGAAAGAGAAAGGATAAAAATAAATGAAGGAAAAGATGGAAGAATAGAGAAAGGAAATGCAACAAGGTGTGATGGTGAGAAAGAGAATAATAAAAATGGAAGAGGACAAGCAAAAATAAAGATTAAAAAAAAAAGATGATCAAGTAGATTGGTTTGATAATAAAGAAGATGATGATATGGAATGTAAGCAAGAAAATGTTGTTGGAGGAAAAACAAAAAATACACAAATGGATACAGAAGATGCTATTGTAGAAACAAAGGATGGAAAAAATTAATAAGAGATAAGTTTGTTGAATGAAAGAGAGAAAGAGAATGATTGTAGAAACAAAGGGTGAACCAGTTGTGTTCCCACTTTGCAAAGACAAAAGAAAGAGGATTTGGGTGAACCAGTCATGTTCCACCCCATAGAAATAGAAGCTACTAGATTTGGGTGAGATTTTCATGTTCAAACCCATTGAAACAAGAGGTGAACATGTCATGTTCCACCTTGCAAAGACACGAGGTGAACTAGTCATGTTCTACCTTGCAAAGATGAAAGATGAACTAGTCATGTGTTCCACCTTGTAGAGATAGAAGATGGTAAACCAGTTGTGTTTACTCTACAGAGACAAAAACCATTACAACAGAAACCTTCTAGTGGAAAAAAATCTCTCTCAACAACAAAACATCCCAACAAAAATAAGATTCTGAAGTATCAAGAAAGAAGAAAAGAATTTGAAAAATATAGTAGCTTTCATGGAATAAAAATTAAGGGGGCTATGAGTTGTAATTATTGACTCCATCTATAAATGTTAGGTTGGTTAACAAGTCAGGTTAACTGGGTGTGTGATTTGTCAGACGTTAGTTGAAGCATTTAATACAAACTTTATGGTCACGAAGTTTCCAAAACTTGGCAGCCATTTTTGTCGATATTTTGTTGCTCTATTTTTAGATCTAATGTATCATGTAAATGTGTATTGTAGAGTGATATAATGTAATGGAATGAACATTTTGTTCTTCACTACCCCTATTTCCTTTGTTTTACAAATATATGATATGGTATCAGAGTTGTTCAACTTTCTAGTATGGTATAAGAGCTGGGCCTCTATTTAAATATCTAACAGTGCCACCAGTGACTTATTCTGGTAATCTATTCCATTATCACAATATTTCTTGGTTTATATAAATCACACCTTTTCAGATTGCACATTTCTATTACTAGTAATATCATATTTCTTGACCATAGTCTAGAGATCATTAGTTTTTATCGACTTATCCCATTACTTCAGGAATAATTGAGCATTGCATGCTCACTATCTTCATTTGATGTAGACAAAGGGATGGTTGATCTAATTAAGGATAGTCCAAACCTTATAGCTTCAAAATTACATAGTGGAAAACTCAACACAATAATTGTTTCAAAGTAATTTTCATTAACATGCCTGGCTGTAAGGCCTTTTGGGTTCGGGCCAATTACAGTCATAAAAAATTCTGCAAGATCCACATAGATCCAATACAATCTTAGCTAGTTCAGCTTTGACACAATCATCAACTAATGGAAACCCTAAGGCAGATCTAAACTTGAGCTCGCAAGCCTCCAAGCAATCTACTTGTCCCCAAGTGTGCAAACCAGCTCTGCTATTACAACCTATCAGATAACAATATGATATACAAGATCATGTAAGATCTTTTCCACAACTTCACTAACTCCAGCTCTCTAGCACCTCCAAAATGGTATTCTAGATCTACCAAAATGTCTCCTCCCTCCCAAAACATCTACCCAAACACCCCTTAAATACTTATCATCGACGACAAGTCAGCTGAATGAAACCCTTAACTCCTAAAAAAAATATTAAATGCCATACAAGTTGGCTTAAAAATCACCTTACAAACATTTAATTCAACAAGTCGGCCTATAACAATAGCTACCAAAAATAAATGCACCAAGTCGGCCCAAAAAATCACACAAAATTCCAGTCGGTAAACCAGAACTACCGAACAACAATAAAATAACTGAGCATGCTAGGCATCACCGAGCACCAGTGTCGACCGAGCACCATAGACATTGCTGAGTAACACTTTCATCGAGCACCAGAGGTTACCGAGTTCCTTAAGCGACTGAGATTCCTTCAATAATAGAGACCGTCGGTTAAGGTTACAATCGAGTAACACCAGCCAAAATACTAACCACCCATGTAGTTTCATCGAGGACCAAGAATGCCCCTGCCTCAACCAAGGATGCCCCCGCATCAAACACCCTAGGTTCCAAAAGATGTTCATATGTGAGAAGAACATCTTTCAGGATTTAGTACATAAACCCCAAACTGGTTCTTCATATACAAGTCCTCCACCTTCTCACTTTGTATACTCTTCCACTTCAGCTTCCTCTGCCTTTTCAAGTCTTTCCTTGACAACACACAGGTCTGTTCTCCAAACTGATCATTCATTTTCTCTGGATCCACCAACTCAACTTGGCTACCAATACTCAAGCTTCTCCTACTGAGCATTGTATCCATCAAAGGCATCAGGGAAAACTTCCTGTCATCCTTCTCAACAGTAAACACATTCTTCACACAGTCATAAATAGCTCTGCAATCATATTGCCAAGGTCTACCGAGCAATATATCATAACTATTCATCTTCACAATGTCACATAACACAAGATGTAAATACATTCTTCACACAGTCATAAATAGCTCTGCAATCATATTGCCAAGGTCTACCAAGCAATATATCACAACTATTCATCTTCACAATGTCACATAACATAAGATCCTTATATAGGCCAATTTGAACATCAATGAAGCATTATTCTCTAACTTCCAGAGCATGATCATCTTGCAACTTGTCAATCCTATAAGGATGTGGATGTCTCATTCTATTCAAACCAAGTTTCTAAACCATGTCCTCAGCAACAAGGTTATTAGTACTACCACTATCAATAATTACATCATAGAGTTTACCTCCAGACTTCAATCGGGTCCTAAACAAGTTGTTCCTCTGACAAGGTTCCTCCTTTGTACTGAACAATGTTCGCCAAACTAGCAAGTTCACAGATTCAGGTTCATTCTAAATGTCCTCATCCACCATAATAGTTCATTGGTCACTAAGCTTCTTTTGTGTACACTCAAAAGAACGGTGTCCTTCCTCTCCACAATTATAGCAAGTACCTTTAAAGATAACTCTACTTGTCTTCTTCTTCTTCTATTCTACAGGTTTCTGTTCATCTTCTACATCAGTCAGTTTATCCTTCACCGAGTGATCAATCTTCTCCTTCCCTCGGGAGTTACCATGTTGTTTCCTCTTCAACTTATCTTCTTCCTTCAGAGCATACTGATAAACATCTTCAACAGAATCAATCTTTAGCATAACGAGCTCATCCTGAATATTAAATCTCAGACCATTCACATACCGAGCTACCTTTTCCTTATGAAGTTCTTTGTGTCTAGACCGAATAGTAAGTTTGTAGAATTCCTTGGTATAATCTTCAACAAATAATTCCTTCTGCTTTAGATTCTACAACTTCTTAAACAAGTCAAGCTCATAGTCAACCGGTATGGACTTAGCTTTCAATTTTGTCACCATCAACCTCCACCAATTGATCTTCATTTCACCTTCATCTTCTCTATCTCTTTGAAGTTATTTCCACCAAAGAGCAGCATGTCCTTTCAACTTAGTCTATGCCAATCTCACCCAAAGAGGATCTTCAATTTCTTCCAGCTCAAATAAATCTTCAAGTTCACCAATCCAATCAATCAAGTTCTTGGGTTTCAAGGTACCAGAGAAAGTAGAAACTTCCATTTGGTAACTATTACTTAACCGAGCTCCAGATCTATGCAACCAAGTAGTTTTGTCTTCACCAGATCTGTCCCTCCAGTCATCACCACTAGATCCAACAAATTCAAATTCTTCAGTAGCTTCTTTATAACCATCCTCAGTACCAACATTCTGAGGTATGCCAGTAACAGATCTCATGATCTTAGTGACCATGTCATTCTTCATCAATTCCATCTCAAATCTAAAATTTAATTTCACCTACTCGTAATCTAGGATTCCACAATATCACTAAGATTGGAAATTACTCTAGGGTCCAATCTTCTCAAAGGCATCCTTAAAGATATGCAAAACCCTCTGCAACAAACCCTCATTGACCACCTTGTGACAATCTCCATGTTGTATACAAGTCAGATCGGAACCTGCAACCTTGCAAACAACTAGGGAAAGATTCACAAGTTCAGTGCCATGGATCTGCAACTAAGATCATATGATCTCTTCACCAACAAGATTAATTTTGCAAGAGAAACCCTCACAAGATCAATCTTCACTCCACAAGATCAACTCTACTCTGATACCACCTGACGTAGACAAAGGGATGGTGGATCCAATTAAGGATAGTCCTAACCTTGCAGCTTCAAAATTACACAATGAAAAACTCAACACAATAATTGTTTCAAAGTAATTTTCATTAACATGCTCGGTTGTAAGGCCAATTACAGTCAGAAACAATTCTACAAGATCCACATAGATCCAATACAATCTTAGCTAGTTTAGATCTGACATAATCAACAACTAATGGAAACCCTAAGGCAGATCTAAACTTGAGCTCGCAAGCCTCCAAGAAATCTCCTTGTCCCCAAGTGTGCAAACCACTAGCTATGCTATTACAACCTATCAGATAACAATATGATCTGCAAGATCATGTAAGATCTTTTCCACAACTTCACCAAATCCAGCTCTCCAGCACCTCCAAACTGGTATTCCAAATTTTCCAAAATGTCTCCTCCCTCCCAAAACATCTACCCAAACACCCCTTAAATACTAATCATCAGCCACAAGTCGACTGGATGAAACCCTTAACTCCTACAAACAAATATTAAATGCCACACATGTTAGCTTACAAATTGCCTTACAAATATTTAATTCAACATGTCAGTCTGTAACAACAGCTACCAACAATAAATGCACCAAGTCAGCCCAACAAATCACACAGAATTCCATTTGGTAAACTATAACTACTGAACAAAAATGAAATAACTGAGCATGCCAGACATCACCAAGCACCAGTGTCGATCGAGCACCACAGACATCACCGAGTAACACTTTCATCGAGTGCCAGAGGTTATCAAGTTTCTTTAGCGACCGAGCTTCCTTCAATAACTGATACCATCGATTAAGGCTGTAACCGAGTAACATCGGCCAAAATACTAACCACCCATGCAGTTTCACCGAGGACCAATAATGCCCTTGCCTCAACCAAGGATGCCCCTACATCATCATTTTACAAACACATGTATATTGCTTTCCTAAGTTGATAATATCACTTCTTTAATTATTGGCTTTTCTTAAGTAGATGAGAATATCACATTGTTCATGTGCTCTATGTAGGGGTCATGACAATCACTTTTTGTTTTTATATAGAAGTCGATGTTTCTATGATTAAAAGTGATTGAATTTTAATAATTAACTCAATCATATTGTATATAATTAATTAATTAATTATTATTGTTTTATTAAATGATTATTATTCATTTAATAAAATTTCATTATTTTATAATTTATTATTAAGTTCTATATCAGAACAAGCATATTAAAATCCCCATCTGTGATTCTTGCACCAAGATTCAAATCACCATTAACTATTATTGTCCAATCCTATTAAAAATAAGGTTATCCATCTTGTCACACAATTCATATAGGATATGATGAAAACCTTACCCCAAATTGAATAAAATGCTTTCACAGTTACAATTATATAACAATAAACCAAACCTCAAATTATACATGTCTTTTATGATTCTAGATGGGGAAGAAGATCTGAAACAGAAAGCATCATGATACAAATCAAATGGCGCTTAGCAGTTCCTAAAAATCCTTCATAAATCAGTCAATGATGACAACACAATTAGAAGTCTATGCCGTAGTGTGCAGATCTTCCACCATGGGAAATTGATTGACATGAAAACAATACAAAAATCAGATATCTTTATCACTCCCCTCTAGCAAAGCCATCTTCAAAAATATGTCAATCTTTTTGATAGTGAATGCAAGGGTTTTAGGAACGGTTTTCACTTCTGATATGCTACTCTCATTTCTTACAAAAGAAGGGTGAATGAGTATACACCTGCATAGGGAAAATGAATTAGGGTTTTCTTCTTCCCCGACATAAGCTATGGTCATTTGGTGCACCAAATTAGTCCCTGCACTTTCCCCCATGATAAAATGACAACATAATTTTGTGTTCTCCACTATCTAGGGTTCCTTTGTTTCTTTCATTTTGGCGAGGCTTCGAATCCACTCAACTACCGCAATGCAGTCATGGTAGGTAATAGGGAGACAATGCTCTAGAGCTATCCTATAATCTAACGACATGACCATTGCTTGTAAATATTCCCATGTATCTTTAGACTATGAGACAGATGAAAATACATGAAATGGAAAAGAAATGCACTTGTCATGCTTAAAGTGATTCAAAATGACAAAATCATAGTTGAAAAGGCTACAAAATTGGCTATCAAGCATTATATACCTCATGATAATTTCAAAAATTTCAGTCCACGAGAGATTAATATAATTCCTATCATATTTGAACCTGATATTTTATTAGTTATATATAGAGAAGGTGATGCAAGAGCATTTTGGGTTATGGGTAATCTTGCATCACCCAAAAAAACTTTTCCTTTCAATTTTGTTCATGTTTTCCAGTTTTCTAATTTTGGTGGTGTTCCTTTATTTTGGATCATTTTCTATTGTGAACATCAGGGAACCTTCTCTGTGTGTAAATTTTGTACCTGTTCTGTAGACACAACACTTCAGTAAAACATTAGAGGTTAGCAAAAATGAAATCGTGCAATGAATTGAAAGCTAAACTAACCAGATGATTTACTGCCTTCTAATAGGTGCGAGTATGATGTTCTCAAATTGTTATCAAGATCAGTGACCTTGACGACACCTAAACGAAGGATTTGAATACAAAACTGATATGAAATATGAATGCAATTAATCTATTTTTTTGATTTTCTATGCAATGATATGATGAAAACTGATATGAATCTATGATATGTAAAAACTGATATGCTATGATGATCTAACAAATGAAAACTAATATGATATGAAAAATATGCAATATTGATCTCACAAAGCTTGGATTCGCAAAGATGATTCTCCAATCTCTAATTTAGCAGCGTGATTATGCAATTCTTGTGGATGATTTGTGAAGAGCTAAAGCCTTAACTTGTAGAAATCTAGGGCTTTGAGGATGCATGAAAGAAATCCATAAATCACTCAAATAACTCAGGTTGATTTTTGAGTTATTTTTAAATAAAGATAATTTAATTCACAAAAACATGCAAATCATGCAAAAACAACTTTTTAACTCAAATTAAAAGTTTAGATCAATTTTAAAACTCAAAATGATGTTGAGTTCCAAAAAGTCAATAACTTGCATTGATTTTCTGATTTGAAGTTTAACTGCTCTTTGATTGTGCACATGGATAATTATGAATTAATAAATAATAAAGTGATTTATTTCCAACTTAACTGATTTTAAAAATAAAATAATTGATTTATGGGTTAATCAATTATTTAATCAAACTTTTATTCCAAAATAATATTATTAAAAATTGACAACTTGCTTTAATTAATTAAATAAGAATTTAATCAATTATTCATAGGAATTTTGATTTATTGTCAAATTCAAATAATAATACTTAGGAATAAATACAATTAACTTTAATTAAATAACTAAGTGGCAGAATTAAATCAATTAATTAAATATTCATCATATTCAATTAATCAACTTTAGGATAAATGTGATTTATCGCCAAATAGTCATTAAATCAAAGATAATTATGATAATTAGGAACATTACTAGGAATATTCCCCAATGCAGAATTTGAGATAATCAATTAGGATTCGATGATGTTTAGATGTGCCTTAGGTTAGGACTTCGATGTCAATTTTGTTCGATGTGTCGATATAGGAGGTTAATGAACCTATAGCCCATTTTTGGGGTATTACATTTTGCTCCTCTTTGAATTGCTGTGCGAAGCGCAGTGGTTCAAAGATAGTCTCTGTTTGATAGAGATATGAAACTGATTCAAAATTGATAATTGATATGAGACAGAAGCTGATTGAAAGATTTGATATGAAGATAATAGGTCCTGAATGACCAAAGATAATGTTAACTATAACAGCGATGAACCAATGAAACAAAAGTGTCAAAACACCTGATTCCGAACCTTATGATTGTGAAGAAGTGAGTGACCAATTCCAGACTCGATTGTCCTTAGAAGAATCATGTAGGTATCACATCTGAACCCTTCAGCTACCGAAGAACCAAGGAAATAACACTAATGAACCGATGGTTACGAAAAGCTGATACAGTTTACAAGATTAAGAGAATACCAGATTGATATGGATCTTGATGAATCTGATATGCCCCAAGTGATGATTGATTTGCCCCGAGCGATGAGGTCTTTTGATGAATCAGTAACTAGACATGGTTGTTGTCTTGATTATTGAGGAAATATATGATTCCAGATCTAGATTATAGACTTTGAATGATGTGTAATACCATGCCCCCTTTGGGATTAAAATTGAAATCTGACAAGAAAAGTCAGCGTTAAATAGTTTAGAAGCATGTTAATTGATTTGAGAAGTGGTTAAACACGTTCGAGAACACATTCTACATCATTTGGGGGTCCAGAAGACTAAGTTTGACTAGGTTTAAATCATGAGTTGACCATGGTTGAACAAGTGGAAATTTTGATAGTTTGATGTAAGATAATCAGTTGAGTTGAATTCTAGATTTCTTGTGATGATTGAAGGTCGAATATGCAAGTAGTGAATAATATAAATGATCTCAGATTTTGATTTTGATCCTGAAAAAGGATTCTACTTACTGTTTCATTGGAGGAACCTTCAGGTGAGATTCAACTCTTGTTAGATTTGAAGATGCGATTTGAAGAATCGTTTAAGCATTTGAAGTGTTTCCAAACATTTGTGAGATCATGCAGACATGCAAAATGCAAAGAAACATGCAAAATGAAATGCAACCTAAGACCTAAGACCTAGTCACTGATCATGTGTCGATTTGTTATCATCATTGAACTTTTAGGTAACCAGATAAATCAATACAATGCCCACTAGTTATGAAACCATAGACATATGAATATCGATTTATATGCATAGGAATCAATACAATACCCACTGATTAGGAAACCATGGATATATGAATATTGATTTTTTTTTTGGAATGTCGAATTAGATATAAGCACCAAGGCACAAGCCCCAGGATGACCTGAATATCATGTCCATTTTGATATAGCAATTTGTATAAGCATCAAAACATAAACATCGTGATGACCTGAATACACCTTGCATGGAAAACACATCAAACAGTCAAGAGATCATTCAAAATCCAATGTGAATTACCCGTAGTGACCCTTTATTGTTCACATCCTTAGGCAAGATCGCGTTTCACAGTAGGAGAAAGAACTCACTCAAAAAGACAATAGTAAGATCAAACTTCCTTGAGTTTTTTGGGTATCAATGGTTGAGGTACGCATGGCCATCCAATTTGAGATACAAGCTCTTAAATTCGAACACCATTTCAATCCAGAATTTCCAAAGTTGTTAGATTTTCACATACAAGTAGCAAACAAAGAAAAGATTGTGCCCCTAGTCATCACTCTCTAAATCCTATAAAGGACATCATCGAAGAGATCAAAAGGACATAATATGCAAAAATCAAAATGCAAATTAGTAAGCATACAAGGAGATAAAAGCATGTAAAAAGCATAGATTGTTTTCAGTTTGATGTTTGATTGCGTTGTTGTAGATGCAAAATCCTTTCTGGAGACAAGATAGATAGACTGACTCAAATGAAGCTTCAAAGGACTCTGACTGGATATGACACATCTCAAATACATTAGAGGCCATAGGACATGACATTGATTGCCCCCAAGTTTTTAAACATTGATAGGATACAAACGCTTGAGCTGATTGGTGTACAAACCAACTTATTGAAAATTGGAAATGAGGAAACAAACAGGGAGATATGTACAAACTAAAGCAAGACTGAAAGTTGGGAAAGACCAAGATTGCACTGATAGATGGAGCATTTTGAAACAAGTGGCACCCATTTGCTAGGTTTTCACCATCTTGGCAGAGATTCTATTTTTGCTACCAAGGCACCTGTTTCTAGGTTTTCACCAAGGCACTTTTTCTTTTTCTCATTTTTTTGTATTTTCCCATTTTTTTGATGTTTTTTTTGTGAATCATCAATGTGCCTATTGCTAGGTTTTTCACCAAGATGTTCATTTTTTCAGGACTTTTTCCAATTTTAAAATTTTTTCAAGACATTTTACCATAGACTAAATGCTTTAGGCATAGAATTTCTTCAGATGGAGAACGTTGATTGGTTCTCGGAGCTGTTCTCCTTCAGTCGTTGAGAGATAATAGGCACCAAAGCCAAAAGTAGTAGTGATTACAAAGGGACCCAACCAGTTGGGTTCAAACTTCCCCTTGTGTTCTCGATGTGATTGATTTTTAGGATTTTCTCTCAAGACTAGATCACCAACCTGAAATTCTCTGTGTCTGACTTTCTTGTTGTAACCTCTAGACATTCTCTTCTGATATACTCTGAGATGATCATACGTTGCTTGTCTATGCTCATCTAGTAGTTCAAGTTCTTTCAACCTAGACACTCTATAGTCATCATCAGTTACTAGACCATGCATTCTGATTCTTAGTGATGGGATTTCAACCTCAATAGGCAGTACCGCTTCAGACCCATAAACTAAAGCGAAAGGTGTAGCCCCAGTAGGTGTTTTGATACTTGTTCTATAGGCCTAGAGAGCTGGATTGATCATGAGATGCCAATCTCTTCCTATTTTATTAACTGTACGATGCAATATTTTCAATAGATTCTTATTAGAAGCCTCTGCTTGGCCATTCCCTTGAGGATAGTAGATAGAAGACCAATGTTGTGTGATCTTGAATTTGGTACATAGATCATCTAGGTCTTTGTTCTTGAATTGTCCACCATTATCTATGATTATGGAATGAGCTATCCCATATCTGCATATGATATAGTTCAATATGAACATAGATATTTGCTTTCCAGTTGCTTGTGTCAAAGGGACTGCTTCTACCCATTTTGTAAAATAATCTATAGCTGTGATTATATGGGTATGTCCATTAGAAGAATGAGGATGGATAGCTCCTATAAGATCAAATGCCCATTGATGGAAAGGCCATTGTGTTGTAAAGGGGATTAGATCCCTCCCTAGAGCATGGATTAAGTTGCCATGCTCTTGGCACTTTTGAAAATTCTTAGCAAATTTGATAGCCTCTTTCTCCATCTCAGGCCAATAGTACCCAGCCCTAATAAGTTTTTGAGCTAGTGTTAAACCTTTCGAGTATGACCCATAAATACCATCATGGACTTCCTCTAACGCACGTTGAGACTCTTCTCATTCTAAACATCTAAGTAGTGTACCATCTAGACCTCATTTGTACAGATCATGACCAATGATGACATATCAAGAGGCATTATGGATAAGGTATCTCTTCTCATGGTGGTTGAAGGTATCGGGAATGATTTGGTCTTGGAGATAGGAAAATAGATTTTTGTATCTGGATGAATCATGACCAACAATAGTGCAGATCATGCGGGTTTTGGTGGAATCATATGCAGGATAAGATAATGCTTCCACCAAGAACTCATAGCGTAGCTCATGTTCGGGCTACTATAATAAAGTAGATAGTGTTGCCATTGCATCGGCAGCCTTATTCTCCATTCTAGGAATTTGCTCAAATGTGATAGATATGAAATACTTCTTTAAATCATCTACCATTCTCTTGTAAGGAATGAGCTTTTCATCTTTAGTTTGGTACACATTATTGACTTGATGAATAACAAGTTGAGAGTCTCCATGAATGTGTAGCTCTGTCGCTCTCCACTCAATTGCTAGTTTCATACCATTCAAAAGGGATTCATATTCCGCAATATTGTTTGTGCAAGGAAATTTTAATCTGAATGCTTTTGGGATTGAGTATCCTTGAGGAGTTATGAACAATATGCCTTCTCTGGATCCATTCTGTGTATAGGAGCCATCAAAGAATAATTGCCATTCTCTAGAAGAAAGAGTCATGATAGAGGAATCTGGAAATTCTATTTGCATTGGTGTGTCATCAAACAATGGTGCTTCAGCCAATTGATCAGCAATGACTTGTCCTTTTATAGCTTTTCACTCAACATATTCAATGTCAAATTCACTCAATAGCATGACCCACTTAGCTAATCTACCTGTGAGGGCAGCTTTACTTAGTAGGTACTTTAGTGGATCAATCTTGGCTACCAATTGAGTGGTATGAGCTAACATGTAGTGTCTCAGTTTCTATGATGCAAAGATCACAGCAAGACAAGCTTTCTCAATCATTGAATAATTCTTCTCATATGTAACCAATGTTCTACTGATATAGTATATAGCTCGTTCCTTTTTGTTCTCATCATGTTGTGCTAGCAACGCCCCCAGTGATGTATCTGTAGCGAAGACATATAAAATCAATGGCTTCCCATGAATAGGAGGCATCAAGATAGGAGGATTTGATAGATACTTCTTGATATGGTTAAAGTTGTTCTCACATTCTTCATTCCATGCAAAGGTCACACCTTTATGTAATGTTTTTGTAAAAGGTTGTGATATATTAGCAAGCTGTGATATGAATCTTCTGATAGATTGAACTCTTCCTTGCAATGTCCTCATCAAACTGATATTCTTAGGGGGTTGCATCTCCATTATAGCCTTCACTTTAGCTGGATCAACTTCAATGCCCTTCTTTGAAACTATGTATCCTAAGAGCTTTCCAGAAGTGACACCAAAAGCACACTTCTTAGGATTTAGTCGGAGACTAAACTTTTCCATTCTATCTAGGATCATGCTCAAGTCCTTTAGATGTTTAGTTGTGATCATAGATTTTGCTAATGTGTCATCAACATAATCTTCCATGGTTTGATGCATCATGTCATGAAAAATAGATGTCATTTCTCTTTGATATGTAGCACCAACATTTTTAAGCCCAAATGGCATGACATTCCAACAGAAGGTACCCCATGCACATGTCAAAGCACTTTTCTCTTGATCCTCTAGAGAAATTTTTATTTGGTTATATCCAGAGAAACCATCCATTAAGGAATACATCTCGAAACCCGTAGTCATGTCCACTATCATATCAATGTTAGGTAGTGGAAAATCATCCTTATGGCACACTTTATTCACATCTCTAAAGTCTGTGCACACTCTAATTGAACCATCTGGTTTAGAAATAGGTACAATATTGGAGATCCACTCTGCATAGTCAATAACTTAGATGAATCCAGCTTTTAGGAGCTTTTCTAATTCAGCTTTTACTAAGAGTGCAACATGAGGATGCATCTTTCTCAATTTTTGCTTGACAAGTTTTATATTAGGAGCTATAGATAAATGGTGCATGATAAGATTAGGATCCAACCCTGGCATATCTAAGTATTTCCATGCAAAGTTGATCTTCTTCTCTATTAGGAATGTAGTAAATTTTTGCTTCTCTTCTTTTGATAATGATTGTGCTACATGTACCAATTGTGGTTCCTCTGTTGTACCCAAATTGATGGATTGAGTGGGCTCAATTAGAACTAGAGATCTATCCTATAAATGACTCAGAAGGACATCAAATATCTCATCCTTAGGCACCTCAGAGAGGTTTTCACCTTCGGATACATCTTTTATTTTTACTTTTGTAGGTTCTAAGATTGTCACAAAGTGGTTTTCACCCTCAAAACTCTTTTTCTTTTTATTCTTATTCTTATTTTTCTGACTAAGATATTTGATGTCCGACTTGGTCATGCCAACGCTTGGTTCACTGATGGAAGTCCTCATAGGCTCAACTACATTTAGGTAGCAAGCAATGGCATAGTCATTTGGGAAGGTATAAATACCATGGCTCAGATTTGTGGAGGTTTGATCAATAAGGTCTGGATATTGGATAGTCAAAGTAGGGAAAGATTGGGAGATAGTGTTTATGGATATGGATATGTCATCATTGGTCCTAACCTGACACTTGAGTTCAAAGGTGATATTACAACTTAAGACATTCAATTTTTGAATACACTCAATGTCATCGTGGGAGTCCAATTCAACCATAGGTGGATCGGAATCGATAGGTTCATCATTTCATTCTAGACTTACGTTGGGTTGAGGTGTATATTGGTGAATAACATCAACATGTTTCTCCATGATAAGCTCATCTAGTTCTGGAATGACTCCCCATTCATAGTCATTAGATTCATCTTCTGATTCAGGATCTCTAGGAAATCTTAGAACATGAGTAAAGTCAGGGTGAATACCCCAAGAAGGGTTACCCTCAGATTCTGATTTGAATTCATACTCATGGGAATCTATCTCAGAATCACTACCACTTCCCTCTTCTTGCTTGTTTTTGAGATTAGCTGGTTCTTGTGTTGCAACTATCTCTTGATTGATAGTAGGTTCTTGTTTTTCTACTATATTAATTCTTTTGATTGGATCATCTTTATCATCAAGATGGTCTTTGATCTCCTTAGGAAATTTTTCATAGGAGATGAGTTTTGAGCTATCTGAATCACTATCTGATGGTTCTATTTCTTCTTTCTTAAGAAGAGGTTCTCTTGGTGTGATCTGCTCTATGACATGAGAACAATTACCCTTGAGGTGATAGGGTTGCTTCTTAAAGCCTAGGCCAACAATATTCTTATTTTCTCTACCAGTATGTGGGAGAGGTGTCACAAGACCTTTTCCTTTGACTCCTAGAGGTCCTTTTCTTGAATATCCCATCTTAGCTATCAACTTATTTCCTAGACCGTATGACTTAGAAGGGATCTGTGGTGTTGTAGAGTCACTAGTTTGAACATTGTGGGATTCAGGTTCATCTTTGTATAGCCATGATAGCACAACTTCATCCTCTTCAAACTCTTGCTTGGATACTTGTTCTGCCACAAAATTCTTTTTATATGCTTCAAGAGGTTCCCTAGGTTCGGGCTTGGACTATTTCAAAGATTGTCCATAAGACTTAGGTGAGATAGGGAGAGATGTCAAAGATAAGACTGGCTCTATAATATATTCTCCCATCCCATTTTCTTTGATATTGACCTCTTTTGCAAGATCTTCCATTTTAGATGTGGATGCTTCTTTAGTTAGTTCAATGGAAGATTCTCTGTTATTAGGCACAAGCTTATCTGCACTTTCCTTCAATGTATTGCAAGTTGTATTTAGATCTGCGGGGATAGTAACCTCTACTCCTTCATAAGGAAACTTGAAACATTGATGGTAGGTAGAAGGAATAGGTTGCATTTCATGTATCCATGGTCTCCCTAGGAGGATGTTGTAGGCCAAAGGTAGATCAAGAACTTGATAGATGGTATCTTTAATAACTGGACCCACTCAGATGGGTAAGACAATGGTGCCTTTAGAAGACCTTTCTTGTTCATCATAGGCTTTTATGGTTATCTTCTTTTGAGGATCAATAGCCAATTTTGAAAATCCCAATTGTGTGATCAAGCTGTAAGAACAAATGTTTAGGCCAACACCCCCATCTATCAACACATGTTTGACTCTACGGTTCTGGATTAAGACTTCTATATGCAAAGGCTGATTATGTGGGTGACTCAAGGAGTTTTCATCTTCCTTTGAAAAGGAGATATATTGTGGAGATGTAAGATGTCCAACCATAGTCTGGAACCTATCTAAATCAAGGTCATCAGGAACATTGGAACCGAGCAAAGCTTTGTCTAGTATGGCTTTGTGAGCTGGAGATATTCGAAGCAACTCAAACATGGAGATTTTGGCATTAGTGTGTTGGAGTTGTTGAACAATGCTATAAGATGTAGGCCTTGTATCCTTTGGATTGGAAGATTTGGAAGCAACCTTCTATTTAGAAGCAGATGAAAGATTGAAGGGCACCTTAGGGACATTTGATGAATCTGGGATTTGTCCTTTCAGATGTGGTTGGGCTTGTGATCAAGTAATTGCATTGGTGGATTGATTTTATCTATCTCTTCTTACAATTGTGATGACATTGCAATGCTCTGAGAGACAGGGTTCAACCATATTGATGGTAGCATTATTTCCAGGGTAAGCATAATTGACTTTTGCCCCCATATTAGGTTGAGAAGATGAAACTTCTTGACCATGTTTTAGAAATGGTTCTGTGAATGCTGTATGATCATTATTGCTCATAGGATTGTCAACTATGATGTCTCCCCTATCGATCAGATCTTGAATGGTGTGTTTCAACCATAAGCAGTTGTTGGTTTTGTGACCTTTACCTTGATGGAAATCATAGAATTCATTTTCTCTCCACCATTTTGGCTTAGGCTCAGAATCAGGTGGTTGAATTGCTGGCAAAGAGATGATGTTATCAACCAGTAGGGTTTTCATAGCTGATTCTAAAGATTCTCCAAGAGGAGTGAACTTTTGTTGTTTATCCCAAGATTTGTATTCTAGCCTCTTTTGAAATGGTTCGAATGACTTTTGTTCTAAAGGTTTTATGGCTTGGGAACCAAGAGTCAGATTGTAGGCTGGTGCCTTTGATGGGCCACAGATAGTATCAACAATGCCATCTATGATGATGCCTTTGTTCTTGTTCCAATTTTTGTTCTTGTCTTTAGAACTGGATCCTGATTCGTACTTGTCTTTTTGAAGTGTGATTTCTCCTTTTTTCACAAGCACTTTTTTGATTTTGATAGCATTATCCACCATCTTATCAAAAGATGTATGATCTTGCATTTGTAGAGGATAATTGATTTTTGGAACAAGGTTATTGACGAAGATTTCCAATTTTTCTGTTTCTAGAATAGGTCTGGCATATAGAGAGAGCTTCTTCCTCCATCTCTTAAGGAATGTTAGGAATGGTTCTCCTAGATATTGCTTGAGGTTACAGATATCAATCATGGTGACTGGATGTTGAATATTGTAGGAGTATTGTTGATAAAACAATTTGATCAATTCCTCAAAAGTTTTGATAGTGGAAGGCAATCGAGAGAAGCATTGAATGGCCACTCCTCCCAGAGATCAAGGGAAGAGACGCATCAGATAGGTTGGTTCGTGCATGAATTCCATTGATTGGGTACATAATTCTCTGACATGGTCTTGAGGGTTAGAGTGTTCATCATACTTATCATACTTGGGCATCTCCACTCATTTTGGAAATGGTGGCATATACAAGTCTTTGTCAAAAGGAAAAGGGCATAGAGCTTCCATGGAGAACTCCTTGGGTTCCTTTTCTTTCTCAAGGCTGTTAAGTTTGACTTGCATGGTATGCATCTATTTCATAATAGCTATGAGTGGAGTTTCTTCCTCGTGTAATGATATTTTCCACATTAAAGTTGGGAGGAAGTTTAGCTCCTTGATGAGCCAACTGTAAAAAGTATGTTTCTCTATCTTCTTTCAAGAAATGCTTCATCATTCATTTGAAGTTATCATCATTTTGATATTGAGAAATTTCTTCAGGTGTGGGTTCCTGATCTACACCATGTTGAGATTGAGTTCCTTGAGAGCCAAAGTTTGTCCCTGCTTGAGACATGGTAGGAGTTTGTGGACTCCCTGGAATAGATTGATGTGGGGTTTGTTGGGTACCTCCGTGAGTTGATGGAGGAGGAATGTAACCAGTTTTTAATTGAAAGTTGCCAATACCGTTGTCCTCATAAAGACTAGAATTGATGAGTTTCTCAAGAGTTGGACCCCTGGTAGCAGTTATAGGTAAGGTTTGGGATGCTTCTCTAGATTTCTTGTGTGAGGAAGCTCTAGTTTCCACCATTAACTTTGAGTGAAACAAAAGAATAAGATGAAGACAACTGAAGAATGAATTGAATCAAGATGATTAGATGATGCAACCTTATCAAGGTTCGATTGATTTTGAAGATTTGATTAGACATGGGTGAAGGATACTATGCCCTGGATGTATGGGTAGATTGCCCAAAAGATAGCAGACATGAGTTCACAATACTTAGTCTATTTTTGAAGATTTGATAGAAGATTGATAGTTATGACAAGGTTTTGACACAAGATGAGAAGGACTCAAAATGATTAAATAGAAGGCTGAATCAGATTCAAAATGCCACTCTTGGAAAATGATTGGATTCTCAGTAGTTGCTGCTATGTTCCTGACATAGTGATTTGTTCGACAGGTTCTGGAAATAGGCTGAAAAAGCTAAGTATCTGGCAATTTTGACAATTTTCTGACAACTTTCAAAAATTTCCCAAACGACACTCTGCAGACTCGTATGACAGTGGGTATGCTATGAAATGACAGTTGAAAAGCTCATATGACAATTGCTAGCAGGATTTGAATTTTTGAATTTGACTGGTAGAAAGACTCGTACGACACTAGGTTCCTTACCATACGACAGTTGGGTAGTGATGAAATGACATTTGACAAAAACTCGTATGACTTTCTAACCTCCTGAGACAACTTTTGACTCCAGAAAGGAATTTCACTTCAAATTTTGCAAATTTAGGGTTTTCAGTTTTAGATTGTTTGCAAATTGTATTGTCCAGATTCAAGGATTGTAATAGATTTGTTCATTTTTAGTAACCAGATAGATAAACAAGCACGCAAAACAATAAGCAAGTGATTTCAAGCATGTCTGAAAACAATGAACAAGGGAAAAAGCAACCTTGCGCATGAACAATCAAGTGATTTTATTCGTTCTAATCCTCAAAAGTGCTAATTATGTATGTTCCAAAATGTTTTGCAATGACACACATATACCCTAGAAAAATGAAAATTTGGCCTCTCTAGGGTTTTTAGTAATGGTTTGACTCTGCAACTTTTATGATCCAAAGGGGTGAACTCCAATCCTGGTGCACCAGGGTTTTGACACAGTCCAAGAATTTAATCAATCAGGAGCTGCTAGGGAGATCTGACAACCCAACAATGAACCACACTTGTGAAGATTTCTTCCACAAGGACATTTATATAGCGGCTGTCACTACCATGATGAAAATGGCTATTACTGCTTGAGGTTCTGTCAACATGGTTGACCCAATTAAGGGAATGTCCACTACGGTTAACCCTCTCTAAAGGTGACTCACAAGATATACCACATGGAGACTGGTTCCAGATTCAAGGATTTGGGTTTCTGGTACTATCCAAAAAGGAAGTAGAGCATAATCCCCTAGCCTTTTCACTTTTAACCCAAACAAAGCATACAGATTAATCTGACACGCTAAGACCAAGATTATCTCACAAAGATCTATGATGTCAATCCCTTATGATCTATCAACCTCTCTGGAGAGAAAATGCCTCGATCAAAAGTTGAAGACACACAGATCTAGTGGAACATGAGACTCCCTTAGTATCCTCCCCACCTACAAGGGATCCTTCGTTGAGAAGAGTTTCACTGGAAACCCACTCTCTCAAGATCCACACAAATAGTGTTCATGGGGCCTAATTACTATGTGTAACAAAGATGCTGAAAGCAAACTATGTTCATTTTTATAGCCCAAATGAAGTCTGTGATAGGAAAGCAATAAAAGTCACTCAAGCTAGACACATGAGATGTTCATTTTTAGATCCAAAATTGAAGTCTTATCAGCTGAGAAGATTACCTAAATTCCTCGCAATGCGCTTAGTAGATTTTTACCTATTTTTAGCAATTCTTGCACTTTTTCCAATCAAAACCAGCAGGAGTGAATAAAAAATAGGGAATTTCAATTGTTAAGATTAGCCGTTAGTCAAAATCTGAAAACCAAATATGACAAACTACCTTGAAAAATGAAATGACAGTTGAAATCTGATGCCAAAACTTGTATGATAGTGGGTCTGTTACCAGACGACAGTTTGAAACTCGTACGACAGTGGGTATGCTCCCAGATGACAGTCCAAACACTCATACGACACTGGGTGTTCTGTGAAATGATAGTTGAACTTTCAAATGATAGTGT
Source organism: Chamaecyparis obtusa (assembly GCA_027943335.1). NCBI lineage: Eukaryota > Viridiplantae > Streptophyta > Pinopsida > Cupressales > Cupressaceae > Chamaecyparis > Chamaecyparis obtusa. Next base: position 81,781 of record BSBK01011064.1, on the reverse strand, counting down.
GTACAATATGACATGATCCTTGATCTGATAGACTGTCGTACGCCAGTGGGTATAGTGCAAAATGACTTTTGTCAGAAACTCGTACGAAGACTGTACAGACATAAATTAAAAATCATAGTTTTGCACAGAAACCAAGGAGAAAAAGATAGAAATTGATAGAATTGAATTGGAAACCCATTTTAGGGCCCCATAGTGGGCGCTAGAAATGTGTGTAAATTTTGTACCTATTTTGTAGACACAACACTTCAGTAAAACATTAGAGGTTTGCAAAAATGAAATTGTGCAATGAATTGAAAGCTAAACTAACCAGGCAATTTACTGCCTTCTAATAGGTGCGAGTATGATGTTCTCAGATTAGTGACCTTGACGACACCTAAATGAAGGATTTGAATACAAAACTAATATGAAATATGAATGCAATTAATCTATTTTTTTAATTTTCTATGCAATGATATGATGAAAACTGATATGAATCTATGATATGTAAAAACTGATATGCTATGATGATCTAACAAATGAAAACTAATATGATATGAAAAAATATGTAATATTGATCTCACAAAGCTTGGATTCGCAAAGATGATTCTCCAGTCTCTAATTCAACAACGTGATTATGCAATTCTTGTGGATGATTTGTGAAGATCTAAAGCCTTAATTTATAGAAATCTAGGGCTTTGAGGATGTATGAAAGAAAGCCATAAATCACTCAAATAACTCGGGTTGATTTTTGAGTTATTTTTAAATAAAGATAATTTAATTTACAAAAACATGCAAATCATGCAAAAACAACCTTTTAACTCAAATTAGAAGTTTAGATCAACTTTAAAACTCAAAATGATGTTGAGTTCCAAAAAGTCAATAACTTGCATTGATTTTCTGATTTGGAGTTTAACTGCTCTTTGATTGTGCACATGGATAATTATGAATTAATAAATAATAAAGTGATTTATTTCTAACTTAACTGATTTTAAAAATAAAACAATTTATTTATGGGTTAATCAATCATTTAATCAAACTGTTATTCAAAAATAATATTATTAAAAATTGACAACTTGCTTTAATTAATTAAATAAGAATTTAATCAATTATTCATAGGAATTTTGATTTATTGTCAAATTTAAATAATAATACTTAGGAATAAATACAATTAAATTCAATTAAATAACTAAGTGGCAGAATTAAATCAATTAATTAAATATTCATCATATTCAATTAATCAACTTTAGGATAAATGTGATTTATTGCCAAATAGTCATTAAATCAAAGATAATTATGATAATTAGGAATATTACTAAGAATATTCCCCAATGCAGAATTTGAGATAATCAATTAGGATTCGATGATGTTTAGATGTGCCTTAGGTTAGGACTTCGATGTCAATTTCATTTGATGTGTCGATATAGGAGGTTAATGAACCTATAGCCCATTTTTGGGGTATTACACCTTCTAGACATCATGTTTTACTCATTTCTGGGTTCACACCTCGATTGGAGTTTTCATTGGGGATTTATCTTGGATACAAATTTGGGCCAATGTGTTCTTTATGTTCTAACAATCATTTGGGATTTCTGATCTCACAAAGTAATTTTTTGATCAGAGAAGTTTGGGGAATCATTTTATTATGTTCTTGGATCTATTAATGATATCAATCTTGGATCACGTGTCATTTCTATATCTTGGTATTATGATCTTATGATTTGGGTTCTGATCTATATTTTTGTATTACATTTTTCTTGTTCTTGGAAAATGTAATTGCTCTTGGCCAACATATGTGTTGTGAAGCTCTATATATTGAGGTTTATGATCTTTTTTTAAGGGGGGCCTTTAGAGGAATTATCTTAAGAGGTTAGCATTAGAGTTTGAGTCCATAATTATGTTGTAGTCAGGTATGTGTGCCAAAAGCTTGTAATCTGCATGTTGCAGGCCAATGTGACGTAAATTTTAATCCTAAGATAATGTAAAGTTCCGAATGGGCCTATTTATTGCTCATTTTTGAGTTATTTATGTTTTGGAATTGATTGTTTCCACTGCATTGACTCTTTCTACAAGGATTTGTTGGACTCTGTGAGCTCCCACTTTCCTTGATTGCATTAGAAGGTTTGAGAGTTTACTGGTTATATATTATAGAGGAATTTATATTAGCTAGGATATATATCTTTTTTTTCAATGGAAGAATTGATATTAATTGAGATTCTTTTTATGATGTTTTCATTATGTCATCTATATAATTTTTGGTCATAATATAGAGGAAGTGAGATTTTATTACTTATATATATATAGAGGAACTGAGATACTATTGGTTATTTATTATAGAGGAATTGCTATTAATTGGGATCCTATTTATGATGTTTATATACTTGAATTGATATTAGTTGGGATCTTATTTATGATGCTTTGTTTATGTGGTCTATATGACTTTTGCTCATAATCTATTTTTTCTTCCTTGATATAGATGAATTGACACTAGTTGAGACATAATTATGTGGTCTATGTTAGAAATATATGATTGGTTTGTTGTTGTCATTGATGTCAAACATAGTGTTCTAGAGGAGTTTGTGTTTACTCAAACATTATGATTTGGAAGTCTACTATACTTGGAGTTGCGGGTTTGTGTACTGATCCTACAGTGTAGTGGAAGAAAAATATGTATCATGTGATAATGTGAAGATGATGTTTAATAGTGTGAAGATGATGTTTAATAGTGCCTCAATGTTATACTCTTATATCTGAAATCTTGTGTGGTCCAGATGTTTATGGTTCAGTAGCAATGGTATTGTGTTATAGGTCAAATATCATTTTTATAGTTGAAGTTATTTGTACTTTCCAAAGTGTTTTTGTTCCAAAAATTAGGGTTGAAGGTGTGCTGCTACTCATACTAATGGATTCAGGTTTTGGTCTTGGTTGTGACATTCTCTAGTGATTCAAAATGTGTTCTTGATGATCCAAAAAATGTCATCCAGTGTTGCAGTTATTTTCAGTTGCTATTCTGATCCAAAAATATGTTGTGGCAACTTATGATGCGACATGTTGACATGGACTCTAATGTGGCACATGGATCCTTCCATAGCATGTGGAGGTCCAGTTAAAATTGACAAGTAGGAAGTTTTCTTCTACAAGTTTGAATTATCTTTGATAGTTGTTCTAGGTATCATAGATCTAACATTGGGAAATGTGTGGTGTATTGTTGATCCCTCTTTCTCCTGGGATGGATCATTCTTTTATATTTATGTTTAGGTGTTATATTTATTGATAATTGAAGTGTCATATTTAGGTCCAGGTCTTGTACTTAATGCTCATTTCTTATCCAGATGGATTCATGCTATATGGGACCTATACATTTAATGTTTATCTCTTATCTATTTGGGTCCTTAGTTTGAAGGCTTTTGGCATATGACTTACAATTTTCTATTGCCTTGGATAACCTTGTTGTCATATTTAATGATTTATCATGTATATAAGGATTGCTGGTGCTATGAAAAAATGTAAGTGTAAGGAGTGATGCAAGTGAAGTGTGTGAACCAATGAAGTTCAACAATCATCATAGATAACATTAGTGATAATAGCATATTTGAAATGGTAGTAACAGTTTGTTGCTAAGGTTAATAGAATTTTTTAGATTAACTAAATTATCAAGAGAATCTATCTTTATCTACCTTGAGGAGTTGTATGTACTTTAATATAGTGAGTCTTGGGTACAAAAGTCTCTTGTTGTATCCTACTACTTTGGTAGTGAGCCTCTATATGCAAGTCCTAGAAGTGAGCTCCTATTTGTATTGTAAGGAAGTGATCTTTCTTATATGTATTCATTGTTGTATTGGTAGTGAGCCTCTCATTTCTAGTCCAGAGTAGCAATCTTCTATCATATTTTTTTTTATCATATTATATACTTCAGTGAATTATCTTTGTGGGAAAATGGTCACCATTATTTTTTCTAGTTTGGGTTTTCCACATATAAATCTTGGCGTTCATGTATTTTTGGTTCTATTCCTTACTTGCATACTATTGCATGTCATGATTATTGAAGTTAGTTGCTAGGGTTTTTATTTATGTTGATTCAACCCCCGTTTTAGCATCCAGCATGTGTTTATCAATTGGTATCAGAGAAAGGTTCCTCTAGAAGAAGTTTAACTGCTTGAGGCAAATTCAAGATGGTGCAAAATTTACACTTTCAGACTCTAGTATTTCATGACACAAATTTTCCCTATTGGAAGGACAAGATGGAAGAATATATTGAAACATTGCAAAGTGGTATTTGGGAGGTTATTCAAACTGGTTATTATCCTCCTTTATGAAGACCTCTAACTACTGAGTGTTGGTCTTTGGTGACTAATCAGGGAAGTACTATACACTTTCCATGTATCCTCACTGGGGTTTAGGGCCAGGTTGGGCCTCAAGTGGGGGTTTGGGGGCGGAAGCCCCCGAGGAATTTTTTTTTTGGGGCTAGTTTTTAGCTATTTTGAGCTAAAATGTTGTAACTGATTCTAACCCTAAAGTGACAAAAAAAATAAAAAATGGATTAGGGTTAGGGATTTCATTATGTATGTTTTTAGTAGCTTCTTACGACAGTATTGAGTTGTAAGGGATTGCAGATTGTAATAATTGGATAATAAAAATATTGGACTCGTAATTGGTGGACATCCTAGGGATTGGGTGAACCATGTTAAATATTTATGTCTTGTGTTCTCTTTTGTGTGGTTTATTATTTTCTGATATAGGTTATATTTGCATGTAATTGTTATTTCTATCTTGTTAATCCTAAAAAGTGGTATCAGAGCAAGGTTATTTTTTAGTTATCCTCTGCAAGAAGGTCTTGTGGTTTAGTGGGAGTCTCATAGTTGAGTGGGATTAATGGTAGACGAGGGTAAGCTAAAGGTTGCGAAGTTTAATGGGCAAAACTTTTAGTTATGGAAAATGAAAATGGAGGACTATCTCTATCAAAATGATTTATGGAGGCCATTGGAAGGAAAATCCAAGAAACCGACAATAATGACTAATGAGGATTGGGATATTTTAGATAGAAAGGAGCTTGTAAGCATTTGATTATGCCTGGCACAATCAATGGCTTTTAATATTATGAAAGCGAAAATAATTGAAGAGTTGATGGAAACCCTAGCAAAGTTGTATGAAAAGCCCTCTGCTTCAAACAAGGTATTTCTCATGAAGCATTTTTAATATGAAGATGATAGATGGTGGATCTATTACTAATAATTTGAATGATTTTATTACGGTTACTAGCCAATTATATTATGTAAATGTTAATTTTGATGAAGAAATTAGGGCTCTCTTGATTTTGTGTTCTTTGCCTGAAAGCTGGAATGGATTGGTAATGGCTGTTAGTAACTCTATTTTTGGTACTAATACCCTAAAATTTGATGATTTTATTGGTGTGATTATGAGTGAGGAAACTCGTAGGAAAAGGTCAGGTGGATCTACATCCGAAAGTGTCTTGAACGCACAAAGTAGAGGTAGAAAAAATGAGAGAGGAAAAAATTCTAGAAATTGTGGGAAATCAAGCGGAAAATCAAAGGGAAAGAGGTTTGAATCGAAAGGACCAAGAGATTGTTGGTAATGTGGGAAACCAGGGCATAAGAAGAAATATTTTTAGTCTCGAAAGAACAATGAAGGAGACAGACAAGAAGGAAAGAAGGAGACACATGTGGTAAGTAATAAATCCAAAAAGTATGCTTTTCTTTTTTCTTTAGAAAGTGTTGATAATTCATGGGTTTTAGATTCAAGGGCTTCATTTCATGCTACACCCCATAGTTATTTTCTTGATTATGTCCAAGGGGATTTTGGGCTAGTTTATTTGGGAGATAATGAACCCCATCAGATTGTTTGAAAGGGGAAAATTAAGATTAAGTTGTAGAATGGGAATCATTGGCTACTACAAGAGGTAAGACATGTTCCAAGGTTGAGTAAGAATTTAATTTTAGTAGGGAAACTAGGTGATGAGGGTTGCACAGTTACTTTTAATGATATAAACTGGAAGGTTTCAAAAGGTTCCTTAGTAGTAGAAAAAGGTGTGATAGTAGGAACCTTATATCTTTGTACAGGTCATATATTCCTTCTACTTTAATTGTTTAAGAGAAAATTGAATGTTCAGGAACATTTGTTGTATTTGAGCAAGAAGAACATCAAAAAATTGCTATAGATTCTAACACAATACTATGGCACAACATACTTGGGCACATGAGTGAAAAAATGCATGAAATTAATTCATTCAAAGAAAGTCTTACCAGGTTTGAAATGTGTCAATATGGATTTCTGTGAAAGTTGTGTGTATGGAAAACAAAAGAGAGTTAGTTTTGTGAAGAGTGGGAAGGAAAAGAAAAATGAGAAATTAAAGCTTGTGCATACATATGTATGGGGACCAACTTAGGTATCTTCCCTTGGTGGCTCCCTATATTATGTTACATTTATAGATGATGCAACAAGAAAAGTACAGATTTATTTCCTTAGAGAGAAATCATATGTCTCTCAAAATTTTAAGAAATGGACATGCTTGGTTGAGAATGATAATGGTAAAAGGCTAAAATGTCTCAAATCTGATAATGGTGGTGAGTATTGCAGCACACAATTTGAAGATTATTGTTCATCTAATTGTATTCTTAGGCAGAAAAATCTACCAAGGACTCCACAAGAAAATGGAGTGGTTGAATGCATGAACATGACAATAATGGAACGTGCAAGGAGTATGAGGTTGCATGCTGGGCTTCCCTTAAACATGTGGGTGGAGGCTATTAATACAGTTGCATATTTAATTAATAGAGGTCCCTCTACTCCTTTGGGTTGTGGTATTCCAGAGGAAGCATGGACTGGTAAGAAGGTGAGTTATTCTTTGCTCAAAATAGAACCAAGATGGAAACTAAATCTAAGAAATGTGTATTTGTTGGATATGGCATTGATGAATTTGGTTATAGGATTTTGGATTTTTAAAATCATAAAATTGTAAGCAAGGATGCCATATTCAATGAGAAAGTGTTGTATAAAGATCTGTCGTAGCAACATGAGAAGAAAGAAAATGATTATGTAGTACTGGATGATACTCCAAAAGATGATGTTCCTATAGTTCCTTATGCTCCAAAAAACCAACAACAACAACAAATACCACAAACCCCAATGAATGTTAGGCGGTCAACAAGGTTAAGTAGACATCTAGAATGATTTTCTCCCTCTTTGTATTATTTTTTTTAACAGATGTTGGTGAACCAGAATGTTATGATGAAGCTGTGCAAGTGGATACAAAGCTTTAGTGGGAGTCTACAATGATAGAGGAAATGAACTCCTTGATGAAAAATCAAACTTGAGATTTATGTAAGTTACTTGCAGGTAAAAGGGCTTTATAGAATAAATGGGTTTACAGGTTGAAAGAAGAGGATGGAGGTAAGAAAAGATTTAAAGCTAGGTTAGTTGTAAAAGGATTGACATAAAAAAAGGGCATTGATTTTGATGAGATATTTTATCCAGTTGTTAAAATGACTTCTATTCATACTATTTTAAGTATTTTGGTTGTTGAAGATTTACATTTAGAGCAGTTTGATGTTAAAACAACTTTTCTTCTTGGTGATTTGGATGAAGAAATATATATGGAACAACCATAGGTATTTAAGGCCAAAGATAAGGAGCACTTAGTGTGCAGATTGAAAAAAAGTTAATATGGCTTGAAGCAAGCACCTTGACAATGGTATCTTAAATTTGACAGTTTTATGCATGAGCATGGATATACTAGGTGTCATTCAGACCATTTTATTTATTGTAAGAGGTTTGATGATGATATCTACATTATTTTATGTTTATATGTTGATGATATGCTTGTATCTAGGTCTAACATGGATCACATTAAGGGATTGAAACAACAATTGTCACACTCATTTTCTATGAAGGATTTGGGGGAAGAAAAAAAATCCTTGGTATGAAAATATGCAGAGATAGGAAGCACAAAAAAATGACTTTATCTCAGGATGCTTATATTGAGAAGGTGTTGCAATATTTATCTATGGAGAATGCCAAAGCTGTTAGCATACCTTTGCCTAGTCATTTGAAATTGACTAAGGAGATGTGTCCAAAGACACCAAAAGAGGAGACTAAAATGTCCAAGGTACCTTATTCTTCAGCTATAGGAAGTTTAATGTATGCTATGGTATGTACTCGACTAGATATTGCACATGCAGTGGGAGTTTTTAGTAGGTATACAAGTCATCCTCATATTAACCATTGGAATGCAGTCAAATGGATATTTAGATATTTGAGAGGAACATCCAGTAAATGTTTACATTTTGGGTGCTCTAATATTGATTTAAAAGGCTATGTTGACTTAGATTTGGTAGAGGATCTTGATACTAGGTGGAGTACTATAGGTTATGTATTTACTATTGGTGGGATAACAATGAGTTGGATTTATTGGTTACAAAAGGTGAATGCTTTATCCACTACTGAGGTAAAGTATGTTGGTGCTACAGAGACATCCAAGGAGATGATATGGCTTCAATTATTCATGGATGAATTGGGACACCAAAAGATAGATAATTATTTGTTTCTAGAAGCTAGAGTGCCATTCATATTGCCAAGAATTATTCTCCCCATTCAAAGATAAAACACATACAGTTGCGGTACCATTTCATTTTTCCAGTTTTGGATGATGGACAGTTAAAGTTGGAAAAGATACATATAGATGATAATCCAACATATATGTTTACAAAGGTAGTAACAAGGGAGAAGATGAACTCCTCTTCATCTTTTTTTGGTCTTCTAGACTGAACAAAATAAATAAAAAAATTGAGTCCAAGGTGGTTCGATCCAGTGGGAGCCTCATGTGGTAGTGGTATTGCTACATGATCAATCTTCAAGTGGGAGATTATTGTTTAGTGTGGAGCCTGATTAGTCACCAAGTGGGATATTGTTGGTCTTTGGTGACTGATTAGGGAAGTACTCTACACTTTCCATGTATCCTTACTGGGGTTTTGGGATGGGTTGGGCCCCGAGCGAGGGTTTAGGGGCAGCAAACCCCAAGGAATTTTTTTTTGGGCTAGTTTTCAGCTATTTTTGGGCCGACATGTTGTAACCAATTATAACCCTAAAGAGAAAAAAAGAAGAAGCTTGTATAAAAATGGCTTAGGGTTAGGGGTTTCATTATGTATTTTTTAGCAGCTTCTTGTGGTGGTATTGAGCTGTAAGGGATAGCAGATTGTAATCAGGTTGTAATCACTGGATAATAAGAATATTGGACTCTCAATTGGTGGATGCAACCTAGGGATTAGGTGAACCACGTTAAATATTTGTGTTTTTTGTTCTCTTCTATGTGGTTCATTATTTTATGATATAGGTTATATTTACATGTAACTGTTATTTTTATCTTGTTAATCCTAACACTAAAGAATAAAGACACAAAGAAACAAAGAAACAAATGTGAAGAAAGGACAATCTTTTTTAGTAGTTTATGCGACACAACTTTTGGAAAGGTGCAAAAGAGATCTGGGATAAGATGGTCCTAGTGTATAAAGGGGACTTGAAGAAAAATAAATCAAGAGTGATGAATCTCAAACAAAAATATGAAATTTTGAGAAAAGAAGAAGATGAAAGTGTTGAAAGCTACAACTATAGAGTTACTAATGTTGCTAATGGAATCAGAGCTTCCAGTGGACATCTCGAAGACACATATATTATATTGAAGATATTACTAACCCTACCAAAGGATTTCATACCAATGGAATATTCAATAAGGGAAAGCAATGATCTAAGTCAGTATTTAATTGATCAACTTATTGGTTCACTCTCTACATTTGAGATTGAAAAAGTAGAAAGATAAAAGAGGGAGACTACTTTCAGAACTGTTGAAGATTCTGAAGTAGAAGCAAGCAAGATGTTGGATAAAGATGAAGTGTATCTGTCAAGAATATTCAAGCAAGGTACCACTGTTACAAGTAGTGGTTTCCGTTGCACCAAAAGATCAACCTGTTAATGCCCAATACAACCACTAGACTTATAGAAGACACATGAGGTGATTAAGCCATGTCATAAATCCCGAGGGGAGTGCTAACCATTTTTCCAACAATCTCCCCCTCAGCATTACTTGAGGGGATTCAAACCTGTGACCAAGCTCTGATACCACTTGTTACAAGTAGTGGTTTCCATTGCACCAAAAGATCGACCTGTTAATGCCCGATACAACCACTAGACTTATAGAAGACACATGAGGTGATTAAGCCATGTCGCGAATCCTGAGGGGAGTGCTGACCATTTTTCCAACAACCACTAGATACAAAGGTGAGTTACCTCTTTAGTTCTTTAATTGTGGAAGGATAGGACATTTTTCTAATGAATGCACTTATAAGGATTTTCATAGTGAATCAGAAGACGAGGATAGAAAGACAATCAAAATAAAAGTGAGTTTAAAAAGAAGATAAACTAATGGAGGAAATAAAAAGAGATTAAGTTCCATGAAAGAATACTTTTCTGAAGATGAGGATATTAATGGAACGATTGGGGAATCTATGTTTTTAGTCATTTCTCAAAAAAGGGAGTAGAATTATTTGCATGCTAAAGTTATTCTAGATGCATGGATTATGGATTCTAGATGCTCAAATCATATGATAGGAGACAATACAAGATATATCAATTTTGAAGAATATGATGGTGGAGCAATCTGATTTGTAGGAGAAGGACGTGCTCAAATCAAAGGCATAAGAACCATTTCAATTGATAGTAAGCATATAAATGATGATGTTTATTATGTGGAGGGTTTGAAACATAATTTTTTGAGTGATAGTCAAATGTGTAAGAAAGGTTATGAAGTTATGTTTAAGAGATATGGGTGTGTTATAAAAAAGAAACACATTGGTAAAAGGGTTGTAAAAGGCTCTATGATAGTTGGTAATATTTATTATATTGAAGAAAAAGGTGAGAATTTTTGTTTTCTAAGACAATACAATGGTAGAAGGGAAAATGAAGCAGAAATGGAACTTAATCAAGATAAAGTGGAATCCACTCTGTCAAAGAGCAGTGAGGAAAGAAAGGTTGAATAAGAAGATCCAATGGAGGTTGAATGGATTATGGTAGACCTGAAGCAAGAAGAAGACAATAAGGACATGGTAGACCAAATCAAATAGTAAATCATAAGAAAAAAGAAGATAAAAAGAATTTTGATTGGTTTATGGTATACCAAAAGAAAAATGAAGACAAAAAGGATATGGATAATTGGAAGCAGTTGGAAGATAAGAAACTAGAAAACCATAAGAAAAAGAAGAACATAAATAATTCAGTGCAAGAAAAAGATAGAAAAATGATGAAGATTTAGAGATCTTCTATTCTTTCTAGACACTCTTGTTTTGATGGTATCTATTTATAATTCAAAATTGTAGGACACATAGTTAATGAGTGTACAAGTTTGAAAATGAATTATGCATTCAATGGAAGATGCTATCTTTGCAATAAGTTAGGGCGTAAGGTAGTTTAGTGTAGAAGTAACATGAATTACAATAGAATGAAGAAGAACAAAGATGTCAAGAACTTCAATGGATACTGTTATGGTTGAAATGGATATGGACACAAAAAGTTGAATGTAGTATAATTATCAATGTCAGGAATAATGAAACTGCTAAAATAAAAAAAGGATGGTATGATTTTCTATAAATGTAACAAGATGTGACATATTGCAAGGTTTTGCAAGGATGGTCTAGTTTAATATTGTGTGTGTATGTTTAACACTTTCATGAAATTAGGATAATCAACTACAATTCTATGAAAATACAAAGCAAATTTAAACTAAGAATTGAAATTAACATCCATGACATCTCATGGTTCTCTATCCAAGTTTGGTAAGTAGAGCTCTCAGCCTATTCTCTACTAGTGACAATCCTAGAATGAGAAGAATGATAGTACAATGCTTAATCTAGCTCTCATCTCTCCAAATTTGATACAAAGATAATTCAAATGCTCCAAATTGCTCTCAATTACTCTCAATTGCTATGAAATTGTCTATAAGGGTGATGCTTTGCAAATGAATTTCTAAGATCTCTTATGCTCTCAAAATGGCTCTTATTTATAGTAAATTCCCAAGTGTAGGGGGTAGAGTTATTTAATCATGATTTCATCTTGGTTGGGTCAAAAACTTTGAAATGTTTTTAAATGGGGGGACAATTTAAATGGTTATATCAAAGGTTTGGACAAATAGACAAAATTGAGTGGTTGAGATTCAAAGTTGAAATGTGTGATTGAGATTCAACTATTTTGGAGTGATTTATGTCTCTTTGTCCTTAATTCTCATTAGTTGCTCAAATTGTTGAAAGATATTAGGATTAATTAAATTCAATTAATTAATTAAATTAGCCATGTAAGGGAATAGGTTCAATTTGATTTTTGATTTAACAACTATACAATTAATTGATTAAAATCAATTATATAATGGTTTTGATCCCTTTAAGCTTGCTTTTATTTAATTATTTAATGTCATCATTTGATTTTTCTTTTGATTTAAATGATTTTGTCCAATTTTGATTAATAAATGTCCATTTAAAATTGATTTGATCCATTTTGATGATTTTAGAGTATTTTGTTAAGATTTTGCAATTTTGATGGTTTTAAGACACTTGCCGAGTTTTTGGTGTCTACAAATACAAATGTAACATGACAAGATATATTGCTAAGTTCTTCAAGAATGTTGAAAAGCGGGATGATTTTTTGACAGTTGTAGAAGATGCAAAAGAAAGGAGAAAGATATATTTTCTATGGAATACAAGGGTATTTCTAATAGTGGCTCAACATCCTTTCCAGATGTTGTTTCCTCCTCTATTAAATGACTCGGGCTTTAGGGTATCAGGGGGAGTCTTCATCTATTTCCCCCATGAGATTGGATGTTGGGTATCTTTTCAACATAGTAATAAGGTATGAATAATTCTTCGAAGATAAGATTTGTGTTTTGTGGTTTGGAAAGGTGTTTGTTTTGTTGATTGTGTCAAAATTTGTTCTTTCTAAGATATATTCAAGTACGGATAGAAAATATGGCGTGTCTACTAGATCACAAATTAAGATACATTTAAATAAAAGTTCTATAAATTATAAAGGTCCTCTTGATGAATTGGATGTTAAGATAAGTCCATGGGGTTGTTTTTCCTCTAAGAAAGCTGATTGGTTAAAGGATAATAAGCTTTGTTTCTAGATATAAAAGATTGAATTTGATTTTTTTTGGACAACTATGCTTGATGCTGTAAGGGCTAATAATGTGGCAAAACTAGGGAAAAATTAAAGATAAAGATAAGATAATGAGAAAAATATATCTAGAGAGATGCTTGTCTCTGGTGATTGATTCTATTGGAGATATATTTAAACATAGATAATCAAATTACTACTAAGTTTTTGAAAGAAATTCTTGGGGTTGTTGCCCCTTCTTTGTCTAGCATAGTGCATCAAGATGATGCATTTGTCCAAGGGGAGATTTCTAACTTATTTTTATTTTGGACTGATGCTAGTGCTAGGTTATCAAAGTTGTGCAGTGATAAATCAGTTCTTGGCCTCTTTCCTCGATGGGAAAGTGGGAGAAAGATAAGGAAGATGGTTTATTTTTGTAAAGGAGAGTTGACATTCTTGGTGGTTGTTTTTCATTAATGAAAAAGGGGGAGATTTCTAGAAATATATAATTGGTTGTCTGTTGTCATTAATGTTAAATATAGTATTTCAGAGGAGTTTGTTGGATTACGGAGAGGGGGGGTGAAGCAGTAATCCTGATCACAAATACCTTAATAAATTTTTCTCTACTTAACTCGATAGTAGCTCAGTAACTACATAGTTCACTATTTACCGACAATAATAAATAAACTATATCAATCAGTAAAACATACACATAAATTATTAACAATGTGTGACACCAATATTTCACGTGGAAACCCAATTATGGGAAAAACCACTGTGGGAATTGTCACCTACTAAGAAATATACTCTTTTGAAGTATGTCCAGTTAAGAGCCAATCTAGTTAAAGATTACAAAACACACTGTTAGGTGTGACCCAATCAAGGGATTTACCTCAGATCTGTTAGGATCTTCACCTTGTTCGAAGTGACCTTTTTAGAGGGCTTTAAACACTCTTCTAGAATGTCACCTTTCTCAAGGATTTACAATAAGACTGTTAAGTCCATTTTGTTAAGAGATTTCTCTATTACAAATGCTAGTAAGAAACAGTAATAAAAATTGACCTGTAGATGTGCAACTATCTTTTCTCAATTAGATCCTTATGCACTCTTCAATCTTCACTTCAATTCTTCATCTTCCACTAGCATCAACACTTCATCAAATCACTATTTTCCTGCTCGGAATCTCTATGTTCCTTCTTCTCTGCAATAGTCGGTAACCCTTCAACTATTCAATTTTCCAACCTATTGTCCATACAAGATCATTCTTTATATAGATTATTTTTGCCCCTTAATCTCATCTATTATGTTTTCCTTCAATCAATCGTGATTGTTCATTTCATTATACCATGAAATCAAATCTCAGTAACATTTTTCCTTTTTACCTAGGAACTTGAAATTTTCTAGGAACTTGTTCCATCTCTTTTTTACGCTTAGATCTTACCATAGATCTTCATCTTGATTTTTCATAACTTTAGATCTCTATAACTAACTCTCCTCATCATCATGATCATCCAACTCATAATAGATAATCATTAAATATTGATTCTATCCATATTTCATATATTTTCCTTGCTCAGAGTTCTTCACTTAGAATTCGGTTAACTGCTCAATGCCTAAACCTTTCCGCTTTACCGAGTGACCTATCCTTTTCTCTTTACCTTACCGAGTGACCTTTCCTTCTTAGTATCCAAAAAAACTTATCTTACTGAGTTGTTGAATATTTCTCTTCATGTTTTACCAACTTAACATTATCATATGTTAGCTAGAAAACAATTATATCAATATTATCAAATGATTTTCCGATCTGTATTAGTTGGCCATTTAAGTTCTACAACTTTTCATCTTCTCATTTCTCCTTCTCCTTAACTCATTCATCTTATATCATTATTGAATGATATGGAAACATAATATAAATCATAAATAAATTACTTGACATCAATGACAATGACAAGACTATAACTGATCTAACCTTTCTACTATCTTCAAGTATACCTTTGATCTTGGCTGGTCTTCATCATCCACTCCATCAGATAATCTATCTTCAACATGGTTATTAGTTATGATAACAGAGTTTGTGTTTACTCAAACATTGTGGTCTGAAAGTTTTCTATACTTGGAGTTGTGGGTTTGCGTACAAAACCTACAGTGCAGTTGAAGATCGATGTGTTTCCTATCATCATGTGAAGATGATGTTTAACAATACCTCATTTTTGTACTCTTATATCCATAAGCCTATGTGGTTTGGATGTTTATGGTTTAGTAGTAGTGGTATTGTGTTGTAGGGCACATAGAAGTTTTAGAGTTGAAGTTATTTGTACTTTCTGAAGTGTTTTTTTTCTTCTATAAATTAGGGTTAAAGGTGTGTTGCTACTCATGTTGATGGATTCAAGTTTTGGTCTTTGTTGTGACATTCTTTGGTGATCCAAAAAATGTGTCATCCAGTGTTGTAGTTATTTTCAATTGTTGTTTTGACCTGGAAATGTGTTATGGAAACTTCAAGCATGGCATGTTGATATGGATTTTGGCGTGACATGTTGACATGACTTCTATTATAGCGTGTGGATATTTCCATAATATGTGGAGGTCTAGTTATAGCTGGAGAGTGGGAAGTTTACTTCTGTGTGTTTGAATTATCTTTGATAACTATTCTGATTATTGTGGATTTGGCATTGGGAAATGTGGGGCATGTCCTTGATCCTTCTTTCTCCTGGGATTGATCATGCTTTCAACATTAGGTCTGAGTGATATATTTATTGATTGTTGAAGTGTTAGATTTAGGTTTGGGTCTTGTAATTAATGATTATCTCTTATCAAGATGGGTTCATTCTACATGGGTCCTATGTTAATGTTTATCTATTATTTTTTTGGGTCCTTAGTTTAGATATTTTTGACATAGGATTTATTTGCATTTTATTAGTGCATTGGATGACATGAAACTTATTTTTAATACCTTTTGGCCCTCTCAACTTTTTTGTAATATCCAATGATCTATCATTTATATAAGGACTATTGGTCCTATGAAAAAATGTAAGTGTAAGGAGTGATGCAAGTGAAGTATTTGAACTAGTGAATTTCAACAATCAGAAAAGAAAAGCTCAACGGTGGTCATAGAGAAGAAAAGACAATAACAATTTATTGCTAAGGTGGAAAAAAATTTGTAGATCAATTCCATTATCAAGAGAATCTATCTTTATATACTTTGGAGAGTTGTATGTACTTTGAGATAGCGAGTCTTAGGTACACAAGTCTATTGTTGTATCTTGCTACTTTAGTAGTGAGCCTATGTATGCAAGTCCCGAGCAGTGAGATCCTATTTGTATTATAAGGCAGTGATCCTTCTTATCTATATCCATTGTTGTATTAGTAGTAAGCCTCTGATTTCTAATCTAGATCAGTGAGATCCTATCATCTTTTGTAATCAAATTATATACTTAGTGAATTATCTTTGTGGGCAAGTGCTCACTATGGTTTTTCCTAGTTCGAGTTTTCCATGTATAAATCTTAGTGTTCATGTGTTGGTGGTTCTATTCTTTTGGTGTATACTATTTCATGTCATGATTATTGAAGTTTGTTTTTGGGGTTTTGATTTATGTTGATTCACCACTCCCCCCCTCTCAACATCTGGGGTGTGCTTATCACTCTATACCTTTTGGTCACAATATACTTTTTCCTTCTTGATATAAAGGAATTTACAATTGTTGAAACCCCATTTGTGATGTCTTGATTATTTGGTTTCCATGAATTTTGGTCGATTTTTAATTATTATTTTTGATAAGAAGAATTGACACTAGTTGGGAACCCATTCACAATCTTTATTATATAGTCTATATTTTGGTCCTAATATATTTTTCCTTCATATGAGAAATTGGCATTAGTTGGAACCCTATTCATGGTTATTTGGTCTCTTTGAATTTTGGTCATACTATATTTTTTTTCTTTTTTGATATTGAGGAATTGAGACTAGTTGGGAGCCCATTCACAATGCCTTGATTATGTGGTCTTCATGACTTTTGTTCATAATATTTTTTTGTCTTTTTTAATATGGAGGAATTGACTCTAGTTGGGACCCCATTCATAGTGCCTTGATTATGTGGCCTCCATGAGTTTTGATCATAATATTTTTTCCTTCTTGATATGGATGAATTGATTGTAGTTGGGACCCCATTTGCCACATCTAGAGTGTGTGGTCTCCACAAGTTTTGGTCATAATATATTTTTTCCTTCTTTATATACATGAATTGGCACTTTTATGGTCCTCATATCTGATGCCTTGATTATGTGGCCTTCATGACATTTGGTCATATTAATATGTTTTTCCATTCTTGATGCACAAGAATTGGCAGTAGCTGGGACCCCATTCACGATATCTTGATTGTCTACAGTCTCCATGAATTCTGGTCATATTATTATTTGTGTCTTACTTGATATGGAGGAATTAGCACTAGTTGGGACCTCATTCACAATGTCATGATTATGTGGTTGGAGTAATATTATTTGTGTTTGATTCACCATTATTAGTCAATTTTTTGAACAAATAGAATTTCGATAATTTTTATTGGAAATTGGCTTTGGTGGCCTGACATACTCTTGGATTGGGTAGTTACTTTTATTTAGTGTCTTTCACTCACATCCCACAAGAGTTGAATGGTCTTGTTGATTTTTTTTTTAGCTAAATGGGCCTTTGAGTAATTGGGGGACTGACATATCAGATATTAGGAGAACCTTTCTCTAGAGTGCTCTAGTAAATTATAGAAGCTGATTGATGATGAGATTCATGGATAACAGGGTTGTTGAGTTGAGATTTCGTGCGAATTCTTTTCTTTCCCTTTCTTGTTTTGGCTATTAGTTATGTGGCCCTTATGAGTTGGGTTTTTTCACTTTCATTGTATTGATGTTCTCTTGGATTGAATAAATTTTTAACCCCTTTAATTAAAAAACCTTTTGAACTAAAAAATTATCCAAAATATTTTCACTACATAATTAAATTCACATAAATTATATAAGTTATAGTGAAAATGAAATTGATTCATCGATAAAACTATATAATTATTGGTTATCTTATGGTCATCTTGTCAATCTCGAGTTGTTGAAGATTTATAATCTAATAGCCGAGGTTAAGTTTTAGGGGCCAAAATGTACTTGCAAAGATCGAATAATGCCCACGGGGCTTGAAATAGAACCCAAACTATTAGATTATAAATAAAATCAATAGTGATGAAAAATAATTTAGTATTTAATTAAAAATATTCAACGTTTGAATTAGAATACTGAGGAATTAATGAATTATAAGCATGAACACTACACCTTAACACTTGAACTAGTCAATCACTTTAGGCCTCTAATTTTTCATAGGAATTTTTTTTTTATAAGGAGGATTTTCCACGGTGATTAATACATTCACCTATTTTTCACCAAGATTCACCAAGATTTTCTATAATTTTTTAATTATTTCAAAAATTTGTTGTCAAAATTCTCTTTTTTGGCAAAAAAAGAAAAGATATTTGCTTATAGAAATTAATAGTTTTCCCCAAACCACTAAAGATTCACCAAAATTTTATATTTTCTAGGGTGGTTTCTTAAGTTATCACTCATGATGCTACTAATGTGTTGTGTTGATTTACCATTGTCCATAAATTAATGTCCTTTGATTATGTTTGTGTTAAATTTTGTATTATATTATACAATTCATGATTTAGACTTGAACATTATGGGTTAATCTCAAGAAGTGTAATGAATACACGCGATTGATCTATGATGCATGAGATTGATTTTTTATTATTTATACTTGATAATATATTTTTATTCATCTTCTTGATAGTTGAGCTTTGTCAAAATGGTCTCTAAAGAAATTTTGTCAATTTGATACATGAACAAATTTTGCTAGGTCAAACCCCTTTGGTAGGCTAGATTAATGACGTTGAATAATATTGTAAACAACATACATAGACATTAAGATGACCTCTCTAATAATTACGAGAATGTGATTCTTTTCCCTTTAGAAATTAAAGTATGCTCTAGTTGTTATATTTGATGTCCATTTACAAGTACAGATTCAATATCTTTAAATATTATCACACAACATATTGCACAAATTCATTTTAAGTTGGCTCATAAAATTAAAAGAGGACAAGAAATGTGGGTAAGTATGTTCTATAAGAAATGAGTAATGATCGATATTTACATAATGTCTCTTGCATACCTCTAGAGGATTGTATAATTAACAAATTATAGGCACGAGTACTACACCTTTAATGTTTAATCTATCAATTGTTACCACCCTTAGGCCCTTACTTTTTTTATAGGAATTTAATTGTTTTTAAAGGAAGGATTTACAATGGTAATTAAAGCATTTGGATGTTTTCATCAAGATTCACCAAGATTTTATATATTTTTTTTCAAGGGGTTTTCTTAAGATATTCTTATGGTGCCACTTGTGTGTTATGCTGATTTTCCATTATCCATAAAATAATGTCCTTTATTTGATGTTTGCATTAGATATTCTATTATATTATAAAACTCCACAATTTAGAGTTGAACACTATGGGTTGATCTTGAGAAGTGTAATGATCTAATACATGCCATTGACTAATGATGTACAAGATTGATTTTTTAGTAAGTATGCTTGAAAATATGTTTTTCTTCATCTTCTTGATAGTTGAACTTTGTTGAAATGACATCTAAAGATATTATTTAAGGGTTTGTTAATTTGATATATGAATATGTTTTACTAGGTCAAACCCCTTTGATACGATAGAGTAATGATGGTGAACAATATTGAAAATAACATATACATGCATCAAGATGCACTAGATCTTAATAATTATGATAATGCAATTCTTTTTCTTTTAAAAATCGAAGTGTGCTCTAATTGTTCTACTCGATGTCCTCTCATAACTGTGCATTGAATGTCTTTGAATGCTATCACACAATATGTTCCACAAATCCATTTTGTGGTAGGTCATAAAAAACAATAGAAGATGACAAGGAATGCGAATAAGCATTTTTTATAAAAAAGGAGTAAGGGGTTTCTATTGGCACAATGTCCATAGCCTTAGATGATTGCATAATTAACAAATTTCAGGCATGAACACCACATCTTACTGCTTTAACTAATCAATTGCTACCATCCTTAGGCCCTTATTTTTCGATAAGAACTTCAATTTTTTTAGAAGGATGGATTCACCATGGTAATTAAATCATTTAAGATTCACCAAGATTTTCTACAAATTTTTACATTTTAAAAAAATTGCAAATTTTGTTTTTTTTAAAGAAAGGTTTTCTTATAGAAATTAATATTTTTTTCCAAAAAATAAAAGATTCACCAATACTCAAATTTTGTTTTTAAAAAAAAAGAAGGTTTTCTTATAGAAATTAATATCTTTTTTCCAAAAAATAAAAGATTCACCAATACTTTTTATTTTTTATGGGTTTTTTTTTATCACTGATGGTGCTACTATTGTGTTGTGTCAATTTTCCATTATTTAAATAATAAATTAATGTCCTTGGTTGGATGTTTGTATTAGATTCTCTATTATATTATACAACTCCACGATTTAAACTTGAACACTATGGGTTGATCGTAAGAAGTATAATGATCTAAAGCATGTGATTGATCTTTGATGAATGAGATTGACTTTTCACTATATGCTTGTATATATGTTTTTCTTCATCTTCTTGATAGTTGAACTTACTAAAAATAACATCCAAATACATTATATTTGGATTTGTCAATTTGATACATGAACACGTTTTGCTAGATCAAGCCCCTTTGATAGGTTAGATAAATGATGATGAATGTCAATGTGATTTGTTGTCACTTAGAAATCAAAGTGTGCTCCAATTTTTCAACTTGATGTCCTCTTATAAGTGTGCATTGAATGACTTTAAATACTACCACACATCATGTACAAATTCATTTAAATTGACTCATAATAATAGTAGAATGGGACAAGAAATGTGGTTGTGTATGTTTTATAAGAACAAAGTAAGAATTTGTATTTGCATAACATCTCTTGCATAGCCTTAGAGGACCAAAAAGTCGTTGGAAAGCTAGTCTACAAATCATTTGAAAAAAAGATTAGATAGTTTACAAATTTGTGATGAAAAATATGACAAAGCAAGAAATTAAATTCTATCAACAAGCAATAAAATAACAAGAGAAACAAAATTAAATACCATACATTTTCTTATGTTTCAAACTAGTGTATTTTGTGCCAATCATGTACCATAGATAGATTTCATGATAACTTATTTCATTCATTATTTTATAACATAACTAAAGTGGCCAAAAGTAAGGGGCAAAGATAACATACATAAGAGGATAGAATCTCATTAAGAAAAGAAAAGAAAGAATAAAGACAATACTTCGACCAAATCCATCTCCAACTGTTAAATGTTTGTAGCCCAATCGGTTCAGCACAATTGGTGAGGATGATGGCATGCGATATAGAAATCCATCCACCAAGGTTCAAACCCTCAGAGGGACGTTTGGGCTAGGCTCAACCCCTAGGTGAATTTGATGGAAATGATCCCTTTGTATGTGGTTTCTTAGCTAGAGGAGGCTTCCACTTAATATTTATGCTTACTCATATCGTTGTAATCTTCTATATAAAGGTAGAGATGCAAAAATCTATGTATACTGACATGTTTCTATAAACAAATCCATCACCAACTATAAAGGAAAAGTTCAAAAAAGCCATTCATATTTTTTTTTACAAATGTGAACTGCCTATGTTCCTACACTGATTCAAAAACTAGGTTATGGTTAAATGACCTTGCAATATTTATCTCCATTCAATTCAATGGATTTTTTTACAAATGCAAATTGCATATTTTCCCACACTGATCCAAAAATTGGGTTATGGTTAAATGATATTGTAAGATTTATCTTTGTTTAACTCAAGGGAAAGCTCTTCAAAAAATCCTTAATAAAGAAATACGGTTTCTGCTTAACTTTTTATGCAACAAGCTGCTAGTATGACAACTATTTTTCTTCTTTGAGGACTAAACTAAGTTCCATGAGAAAGCAAACAAGAGTATAGAGCTAAATTGTCTTTGAGAAGCATATTTCCCCCCAAAAATGTTTTTAGAAAGACTAGCTTGACAAGAAAGATAAGATTTAAACCAAAATAATGTGATTGTTGTTATAATCTTCTTGTGCAAACAAATCCTTAAAAAAGTTGACTTGGACTTGAATTTTTTTGGCTACATGGTTTGCAAGGTAGAAAAGACTTAGAACGTGTAAATGAGGTCAAGCATGCACAAAATCCATTTGAATGGTCCATGAGAGGAATACCATGTTTATCATACAAGATAAACAAATTTCATTATATTTTTATTTTGATTACAAATAATAAATATTTAATTTAATTCTATTAATTAATATTTATTGGTGTGTTTCAATTTCACTTGTATAGAATGCATAACTAATGGGTTGGCTTTAAATATAATTAGAAAAGTTTGGGTCATGATGTGGGCATTGAAAATACTTGTTATAAGTGATGTAAATATGGGTTGCATTAAATACTTGAAACCTAGGTCGTACGATGAAGTTTATGATAGCTTTTCCATCCTCACTTGTAAAAGATTGCATTTTCTTAATATAAACCTTTTTGAAGTCTATAAGCATAATATCAAATATTGTATAGGCGAACAACTCATCTTTCTTATAAAAAAATATGATTATCCATTATTCTTGAACAAACCATGAAGTTTCGAGAATTCTTCATTGCACTTAAAAATAATTCAATGATTTAGAAATAAATTCTAAGCAACATTGATACTAAACCTTCAAAAATATCAAGACTTGTGTTTCCACTTATTTGGTATTTCTTCTATTAGCAACCTTGTTTAAGTCATATGTGCAATTCTCTTTTTGTTCCACTAAATGTACTAGAGAGTCAGTGACAGTTGCATTCAACATAATTATCTTTTTGTCTTGCAACATTATCTAGGTTATACCAAAATGAACCTTAGAACATTTAGGCCAACAAAAAGCAATGCTATACCTACTATTAGTTTTGAAGAGGACATCACTTCATAAAGATCGTGATTGCATTAGTTAATTAAAGCTAACATAAATTTATTGGATTGGAAAATGAAAAACATACATCCAAAAGAAAAAATTATAATTGAATCAATATGAATCTTCAACACATCTTTAGATGAGCGATTTGTTGCGAAATCAAGAGTAACATTATGATCTCTATAAATACCAAATAGATGTACACATAGCTCCTAATACTATATACATTGCTTTCTATTTATCTTTATACAATTTATTTAAATACAAAAAGATTAAGAAAATAAAAGAATTTATCATTGAAATAATCTATCAACATTAAAAGAAATAAATGTATCCCAAACAATATTTAACTTCCTAAACATTAAAAACACCTTTTATATTTCATTCTTTTACTTTGAACAATATGATTCCCACAATAAAATATACTCAAAAGTTTCCCACTACAACATCTGCCTCCCACAAAATACACTCTTTGCCATTAATTCGCTTGCTAAAATAAGCAATAGATAGATACCTCTTGACCAATATAGTAACCCCCACAATATACATACCCCCGGTAGATAGCCAATACCCTCCAAAGAGACAAATAATACCCTCCCACAATATACAAACCCTCCCAATTTTTGTACATAACCTCCTTACAACAATATAATAGTTTGTAGACAATATAATAGTAGTAGTAGGCACGAGCTTTCTACAATCTATATAGTATGTGCAAGTGCTTCTGGATAAAACTATGTTATTTCTAAATCGATGCTTCAAATAGCACTCACTAATCAATCATCAGGGAGAGGAAGAATTAATCCACTCAACAATTCTTCCACTCCTTGATGATGGCTTGTTGAATCCAATCTGAATAATCAATTAAAAAATATATACAATTTTATCTAGAAACACTTGCACATAATATAATATCAGCCCTCACAATAAATACCATAGAAAAATATGAACCCTCTTAACAATAGATATAACCCTCCATTTCTCACAATAAAATATAACAAAAAAATTGTTCACATGATCAAATCCCAAAACTAACAAATTGACCCTCTTTAATCTTGATAAGTAGGGGATATTTTTCACAACAACTCAAATTGTGATATTCCTATTAGGATTCAACTGTGTAGTTTTTGAGTCAAACTCATTGACCCATGTTTCATGTGTAGTGGTTCACAAGAACCCATCTCTCATGAGAATGAATGGAACACTTAACACTCATTGCATCAAGGTGATGCTCACAGAGGTGAATCACCGAGACTTCCCATGAGCTCAGTCATCCTAGTACAACTGTAGCTCAAGTGCGCTTAACTATAGAGTTTCCTCCATGGTTAAGCCCACTTTGCTTGCAACCCCATTTGCAAAACCTTCAACAAGTGCTAAGTGTTCCATTCATTCTCATGAGAGATGGTTTCTTCTGAATCACAACTCATGAAACATGGGTCAATGAGTTTGACTCAAAAACTACATAATTGAATCCTGATAACAATATCATGAAACATGGATGCTAACGACTCGTTTTCCTGCTCTGCATGTTCAAACAGTTTGACCTCTGTTCTTTCACTCTATGCTAGGGTTGTGGGCGATTATGTGCAGTTTCCTATTGTTGTGGGCCTGTTGTCTGGGCTTCCATCTGTGGTGGCCTCTGACATGGGTGAGTCTACTGCTACTGGCATTCCTTTGTCAGTGGGTTTGGGGCTGCCGACATGTTCCTTTGCTGGTCCTAACCTGCTGGTGTGCATGGGTGTTGAGGGTAATAGTGTCGCTTTATCCTGTACATATTTGGGCCTGCTTTCTTGGGGGACTATTGTTTACTCTGCTGACGCTAGGAATGTTTTTGCCGGCATCTACCCCTTGCCCTCCGCAGCTTGGTCAGGATTGGCCCCTTCCCTTGGGGTGCCTTTGCTGGCTGTGGGGTCTAGAGGCCCTAACTATTGCCCTAGTGGTGGACTCTCTCCTCTAAGTTCTACAGGTGTTTTTGGAGTTGTCCCTCCTCATACAACAACTACTTCCGGTGAAAAGAGTTACACTTTTTCTACTAAATCTTTTGCTACCATTCCTTCCAAGGTAAAAGCTTGTCCCATTGCTTGTGCTAAGACGTCACCCGTGGTTGTCTATGGCCCTGAAGTGGTGGAAAATGTGGAGTTCTACCAACAACACAGGCTAGTTGGTAGGTTTGCAGGCCTTTGGCCCTCTCTCCCTGACCTACATGGTTGGATTTCCAACTCCTAGCAACCTCTTGTCTCGAGTGATATTGAGATCTACCCATGCGCTAAAGGTTTTTTTACTACTGCATTCTCTTCTCTTGAAGATCGAGCTTTGATTCTGAATAAGTTGTGGGTTTGGGAAAATCATGCCCTTTCTGCCAAACCTTGGACAACCTCTTTCAACCCTCTCATTGAACCGCTGAATGCACGTTCAGTGTGGGTTCATCTCCCTAATCTCCCATTCCATTTTTGGGATATGGTTTGCTTTGAGGCTATTGGGAATTCCCTTGGTCGGTTCCTTAAGGTGGATGTTCCTATGACGTATTTGGGTCATACTACCTTCGCCCGTGTTCTAGTCGATTTGGATGTTTCTCAACCACTTCCTAGTGATGTGGTGCTCATGGTGGGGGATAGGCCTTGGACCCAAGCGTTGGATTATGAGGGCCTTCCCTTCCATTGTTGGCGCTCCTTTTCTACTGGTCACATGGCCACCGATTGTGCCCTTCTGCGATGCAAAGGTGTTGCAACTTGGTGGAAGGCTGCTAGTAACGGTCCCCTGATAGTATGTGTTGCTGGCTCTCTTTCTGAGACCTCCTCCAAGGATTTGCAGGCTGATGACGAAGCTGAAACCCTTGGAGAGAATCTTGATGAGCCCCTGTTGCAGATCGTGTTTAGGCTTTCGAAGCTGCTTCACGTCTTGCCTCTGCTGCTACCCTTGTTGTTGTTCATAATCCTAATGTTGCTTTGTCCTCTGGCCAGGGGAACATATCCACGTGCTCTACCTTTGCCACTGCTCTGCACCAAGTGTCTACTGTCATTGCTCAACCTTTACAACACTTTGACCATTATGGCGATAGCTGCCCCAGTGGAGTCCCTTTCGTTGGAAACCTAAGGATAGTATTGTCTGGACCGTTGTCCGACAATGTAGAAAGAACTCTCGCCCTTCCTCTCTAACGGTGTGAGTTTTGGCTTGCTCTTTTGGACAAAAACCTTGGTGCTTTGTTTTGTTTCGTTCTATTTCTTGTCAACACCTGTTGTACTACAATGTGCTATAAATAGCCCATTTGCTATTTGTGGGCCTTGCTTTTGTAAAGAGCCAGCTCCCTATTTTTGGCTGTTGTTTAATCTTTAATCTTGAAAATATTTATATATAGAATTCTCCACTTTGTTCAAACACAACAAAATAAAAATAGTAGGAGGTAGGTAGTCAAGCGGCAAGCCTGCTGGACGGCATAGATAAAAACAAACTTCGGAAGCTTCTGAAGATTAAAGCAGTCAAGCCGGTCGAACCACAAAATGGTTTCTAATTCTTTCGACTTTTTAAAATTCCTGCGGGTTTTGCACGCGTTCAGCCAGTACTAGATCTCCATCGTTCAACATTCATCCCACCTAATCATATCACAAATATTTTTTTGATTCCTCCTTACGGATTTTCTGTTCAAACCGCACCATTTCACTCTGGAGCCCACTGCGCACCAAGTTACCAAACCAGAAAATTCCATGGATGATGCATCCTTTGACATTTATATGCTGGAAGCAATTCCTCTGTTTCTTCCGAAAAAATGGATGACAAAAAACATGTTGTGGAGGAAGTTCCCGGAGAGCTGAAGCTGTTCAGCGACGGATCTGTGGAGCGTACGCCTCTGCCAACACCCCTTGTTCATCCAATCCCTCCATCAAATCACACCTTCATTAATGGAGTCGCCATAAAAGACGTGCCTTTAAATGAGGCAACCGGAGTCTGGGCTCGCATTTATTTGCCCGAGAAGAAGACCGAAGAAAAGCTTAAGCTTCCACTGGTGGTTCATTTTCATGGCGGAGGGTTTTGTGTCAGCCATGCCGACTGGCGCATGTATTATTATTTCTACTCGCGTCTGGCCAGAACATCGCAGGTAGTGGTCGTGTCGGTAGATTACAGGCTCGCGCCAGAGCACCGTCTCCCCGCCGCCTGCCATGACTGTATTGAGGCGCTGGAGTGGATTCGAACCCTCGCCGAAATGAAAGAAGAAAAGGAACCCTGGATCACCGAGAACGCCGATTTCCGGCGCTGTTTTCTCATGGGAGAAAGCGCAGGGGCTAATTTAGCGCACCAGACGGCCCTCGCTTACGCCGCGGAAGAAGAAAACCTTAATTTTCTTTTCCTGCGCGGCTGTATATTCATTCACCCAGGGTTTGTGAGAAATGAGAGGAGCAGATCTGAGGTGGAAACTGTCCCTAAAACTCCCTTTCTAAGCGTCGAAAAGATCGATGGATTCTTAAAGATGGCTTTGCCGGAGGGGAGTGACAGAGATCATCCGATCATTAATCCCACGGGTCCTCAGGCTCAGGATGTCCAGGGATTGAAGCTTCCGAAAATGCTGGTTGCCATTGCGGACGGAGATTTGATGCGAGACACACAGATGGAGTTCTGCCAGGCTATGATAAATGCGGGGCAGAGCGTTGAGGTGATTGTTTCGGAAAATGTGGAGCATTATTTTTATGTGAATGAATTTGCCATCGCCGAAGATGCGCAGGCTGCCGTACAGGCTTCGAACCTTGTTGCCGCTATCGACCGTTTTATCAAAGCTTGTTAATTTGTTAGCGTCTGTGTAGCTCCGTCTGTTAAAAGTACTGTGATAACAATAAATCTCATATCTTGTCCAGTAAATCTTCTTGCTGGAAGTCAATTTTCTTGTCAAATCGCCACTGGTGTGTGTAATTTGAGGAGGATTTATTGACAGAAATAATGGAATTCTTTTTATTGTCTTTCCATTGAAGGTAATAGGTATAGTGCTAGGTTTACTCGAAAGAAAATAGGATTTTGTCCTCTTTCATGATTGAGTATTCGACTGGTCGCAGAAGTAGCAGTCATTAAGGTGATACCTGCAAGCATACTGGATATGTTGAAGGTCCATTAATGGAGATGCAACAATTTCTTTAGGTTAATTATCAGAGAAGCTTTTTTTCGTGTCAGCTTTACTATGAAAAGATTTTTCACGTCGAAAAATCTCGCCGTTTTTTTCCCGTTAGATATCCATGACTCCGTTCGTCACAACAAGTATGAATCAGTAATGACACAACATCTACATGGGTTTTTTTTGCCCTCTATCAGGTCAAGTCGTCTTCTTGTCGCTTGCCTAATATTATAGTGGGAAGAATAGACCAGGAAAAATAGTGGGAATAGGAGTAGGAGGGGCCCTTCGAAATTCTATTAATTATCATTAGTTTTGCTATTTGAGGAATCAAATTCAGCATCATTTATGTGATAAAAGACATGAGATTTTTGTTGTCTATAATAATGTGTTTTGATTTTATGATTCGAAATGTTGATGTGAAAAAGAACCTACATTAAAAAAAGTTCAAATTGTGTCTCATTGTTATTATGAAGATTCTATCTAGATGTAGACATCAAAGTGCACATTTCATTCTATTTATTAATTAATTGAAAATTAAAAAGTATGTTATGTTATAGTTTTTATTAATTAATAAATATTATTAAATGTACATTGTCGTGTATATTATTTCCAATTGTCTCAATACACCAATTTTATACATATGTATACTTCTAATACTGCACCATTCGAGAACACATATGCACACCACTGAACTTATCTTCTAGACCAAAGTTGACATCAATTACAACATGTATTCATATTTGCAACACAAAAGGCTCATTCTTAATCATCATTACGACTATAGTATATCATATTATTGGCTTTATTATCGTAATTCCATTATTTTATGGATATGGATAGACATTGTTATGATTGTACCTTTCAAGTAATGAGTTCATAATATGACAATTGATCTTGATCTTGACTATTTTCTTAGTGCTCTTCAAGGTTTGGGTTTTCCTTCAAGATTGCTCTACACAACTTTATGATTGTCAATAGTGTCAAACATGCCCACCTTTGTCATGCTTTTTATTTGTCTTTTATACATGCTCTTCACTTTCTTGTCTCTTCTCCAAAATACAATGTCTTTGCATGACTATCCTTTCTTTAGCATGACCACCCTTAATTTCTCCTTGGCATTCTTTCATGATATGATGACTGTTTGTTGATCATTACACTCATATATTGTGCCCTTTATAGAACTTATGAGCTTATAATTCGTTTCTGAGCTTGCAATCATTCTTATGCCCACCTAATCCCTTTGTGATAGTCACTTTTACTATCATCTACTTATTTTCTCTTTTCTTGACTATCATTTTTCTTTTTGTCTCTCTATACTTGCTCGTTTTCATTAACTTCTCTTAAGCCATACCAATGGGTGGTCTTAAATTAGATTATTTGGATTCCTTGTTATGGTGCTAACTATCATTTTTCTCATGGAGTCTATTATTGTTATTATTATGATTTCTATTCTTATCACTTTTCCTTTTAACTCTTAGCATCTATCTGATACCATATATTTATGCTATGTTGAGATTGCTCGTGAATCAGATTGCATCAGAGTCTGTCATTCCTTCCTTCCTAAGACTGTCACAATAATTCTCTTATCGTTGTGCCCTTCATTAATTGATATTTGCCTTTACTCAACCATTTCTCTCATCATGAAAACCTCCTTATCACTGAAACATTTAGCCATGTATTCTTATTTGCTGCTAAAGAGCAAGTCTTTAACTTTCTTCTATTGGCATGCTACTTTATCACATGTTGAAAATATTGTATTCTTCATCACTAGATGTATATATCTTTTAATAAGATAATTTTTTGAGTTTTTTTAAAATTCTTTATTTTGCCCAGCGAATAGGAAGGAGAACAAGATTACAAGTGCAAAGCACAAGAAATTTTTTTGAATAATATGATCCTCTTGTGATCATTAAAAACTTCATTGAGATTAATCACTAAGGGTCCGTTTGGTTGTTGGAATTGTCAAATTTCAATATTTGACAATTCTGAAAGTTTTAAATCCGAAAAATAATTTTTGGAATATGGTTGGAACCGCTTGGTTCACCTGGAATTCACATAGAATTTATAATGAGAAGATGGAAAATGTTGTTTGCATATGGATTTCAAAATATTATAAATTTTGCTTTACCCCTAGTTCCCATTTAAGTGGAATTGGAATTGATTTCCAATCCCACCTATTTAGATGGAAGATTCAAATGTTAGTTTTGGGGGTAAATGAGAATTAACAAATCCTTATTCCAGTTTCATGTTTTGAACACAAACATAAAAAATGTCAATTCCCGAATTTGACAATCCCAATTCTAGTCTAATTCCAGCAAACAAACAGAACTCCATGCAACATGTGTACAAGAAAATGTACCTTCATAGAATTAGTATTGTCAAATAAATCAAATAGAAACTAAATAACCACAATATAGCAATTCTATTTAGCAAATAAAGAACAATTAAGCATTCTATGACTCTCTAACTAAGAGTGTTAATGTGAAGCTCTCAACAAGCCTCCATTAATGATAGTCCTAGAATGAGAAATGATATGATAAACAAGCAAAATTGATCAATTCCAAATTGAAATGCTCAAATTAACTTCTAAATTGACTTTCTAGCTATAATTCTCAAGAGGTTAGATGCAATTCTCAGATTTTTGGATTGTTTTATGAGTGATTTTGCCTTGCTTTTATAGGATTTGGCAAGGGTAGGGGGTGTAGTAGAGTTGATCATGATTAAGCCTTGGTTGAGTCTTTGGTTCCACCCTTTGAAGACAATTTAAATATTGTGTCCTCAAAGCTTGGGACAAGTAGACAAGATGCTATTTCACTTTGAGTGATTGAGATTGAATTTGGCTTGATCCATGTGAATGCCTTTCTCAAATCCTATTGGTTGATTGAATTCCCCCCTTTTGGGTTGTTGAGAGAAATTAGGATTTATTAAATAATTTTAATTGATTTATTTAGCCATGTACCCCTTGAATGGGTTGAATTTGATTTAATTCAAAACTATACAATTAATAGAATTAATTGCACTTTGATTTGATTTAACTTGATTAAAATGCTCTCAATTTTGATTTATCTTGAATTAAGACTTGATTTTCATTTTGATTGGCTAAATGTTTGATTTGATTCAATTGCCTTGATCTTGTCCTTGATTTGTCTTGATTTATTACTTAATTGTCTTTGTCCATTTTCAGGTGATTACAAATGCCCCTCTTTGAGTTGACGTGCAAAGCATGTCGATTCAAAGAATACTCTGATCTTGCTGATGATAGGTCTTGATTCTGTTGATGGTCAATCTTTGATGTTCGTTTGATATTTCTCGATGATCGATTCTTGATATCTAATATGAAATTGATGCAGTTTTGATGATATTCATTCAATTGATGTTGCTCTTTAATGGTCGTTCTGATGATTGATCCTTGATATGATGAAATATTCTGATGTGATACCTGATTGTATGATATGTCTTTGATGTGATGCCCCATTCGATTGATTAACAAATTTTTTTTTGATAAAAGCTTGCACTTTGATTTGATGGTTGATCTCCTAATTCGATGATGATGTTGCTAATGTTGATTATCCAATGGTATACCCCCTCAGAAATGAAATAAAATTTGATCGATGTTTTTTTTTACGTCAATTTATGATTTAGGTCAATTTACGTTAATTTAGTTCCATTTATAATGAATTTTGATTTCATTTTCGATATTGTTTTTACGTCTGTTTGATGATAAATGCCCCAACTTTGGCTGATTTGATGAAAATTTCAAGTTCTTAAGTCAATTGTGGTAAAAGATTCCTTTTTTTAGGTCAAAGATACCCTTTTTAGGTCAAAAGGGCCTATATAAAGGGGTAAAAAGTCAATTTACTATTCATTTTCACTTTTACTTTTCACTTTTTGAGCTTTGACCTTTGTTGACTTTGGAGGATGTTGATCCTGATTCGCGAGCATAGATTCGAGTGAGGTCATCGATATCAGCGTCCACCTGGCTCTGGACCTCTGGTGAGTGCTCGAACTTCTTTGTTTTGTCAATTTTAGCATTTAATTTCAAAGTATCTAAATTTTTCATGTAAAAACCCTCTTTTTTTCCTTTTTTACTTTCAAATAGCACTTTTACCCAATTAAACTGTGCTTTTGCCCTCCAAGTTGTGCTTTTGCAACTTTAAACATCGCTTTTGCGTTCTGAAACTACGCTTATACACGCCAATTTTAGGCCCTAAACCGCTTTTGCCATGTTAAATAGCGCTTTTGCTCTTGTTTTCGCTTTTGCCAATTGAAATAGCGCTTTCAAATTCTTTTAGCATTTTTTCCCCAAGTTGTGCTTTTAATCCATTAAGTAGTGCTTTTACACATTTAAATAGTGCTTTATTTAGCATGACCACCCTTAATTTCTCCTTGGCATTCTTTCATGATATGATGATTGTTTGTTGATCATTACACTCGTATACTGTGCCCTTTATATAACTTATGAGCTTATAATCCTTTTCCAAGCTTGCAATCATTCTTATGCCCACCTAATCCCTTTGTGACAATCACTTTTACTATCGTCTACTTCTTTTCTCTTTTCTTGACTATCATTTTTCTTTTTGTCTCTCTATACTTGCTCGTTTTCATAAATTTCTTTTAAGCCATACCAATGGGTGGTCTTAAATTAGATTCTTTGGATTCCCTGTTATGGTGCTATCTGTCATTTTTCTCACAGAGTCTATTATTGCTTTTATTATGATTTCGATTCTTATCACTTTGCCTTTTAACTCTTAGCATCTATCTGATACCATATATTTATGCTTTGCCGAGATTTCTCATGAATCATATTGCATCACTGAGTCGGCCATTCCTTCCTTCCTAAGACTGTCACAATAATTCTCTTATTGTTGTGCCCTTCATTAATTAATATTTTCCTTTACTTAACCATTTCTCTCATCATGAAAACCTCCTTATCACTGAAACATTTAGCCACATATTCTTATTTGTTGCTAAAGAGGAATAGTCTTTAACTTTCTTCTATTAGCATGTTACTTTATCACATGCTGAAAATGGTGTATTCTTCATTAACCATATGTTATATATCTTTTAACAAGACAATTATTTGAGTTTTCAAAAATCTTCATTTTACCTAGCAAATAGGAAGAAGAACAATATTACAAATGCAAAGCACAAGAAGTTTTTTTGAACAATATGATCCTCTTGTGATGATTAAAAACTTCATTGAAATTAATCACTAAACTCCATGCAACATTCATAAACGCTTTCAATAATGATCAAATTCTCGACAAGACAAAGTGTATTGCAATGAACCAATGAGTACCTGGCAGAAAATGTAAAGAGAATGGATGAGTTTTGCAATGTGGTATTCATGTAGAGCAAGAAAGTTGACATTCCTTGCAACATGTCATACAATGTGCTAAATATCCTACTCAAACTTGCAACATGAGAGAACTCTCCAAAGATCTCTTCAACACTAAGAATGAGAGTTCTCTTCAACAACAATAAATTTGAAAACCCTAGACTTATGCACATGGATACAAAAACTTTAAATTTCCAAAAGAAAAGAAAAGAAAAAGAAAAATTGACTTTTCATTTCCCTTGGCATAGAGTTTTGGGACCATTGAGAGTTTCATCTTGTCTTTTCTCTCATTTATATTTGGCAACCAAGACTTATCAAAAATTAGGCTCAACCATTTTTAAAATATTTTTTAACTTTTTAGAACTTTCATATTGATTATTTTTTCAAAGGCACGAAAAAATAATATCAACAATAACATGTTCCTTTGTTGATCTTTTTGAGGACGTCTAGTTTTTTTTTCTACTTGCTTTTGCAATTAATTTTCTTGAACTTTCCTTCCTAATCTCACAATCTTCAATATGAAATGTAAGAGTATGTCTTTGATCATACATTTAACTAATACTGAAAATATTGTGCTTCA
Organism: Chamaecyparis obtusa; assembly: GCA_027943335.1. Taxonomy (NCBI): domain Eukaryota; kingdom Viridiplantae; phylum Streptophyta; class Pinopsida; order Cupressales; family Cupressaceae; genus Chamaecyparis; species Chamaecyparis obtusa. The sequence goes on along the minus strand of BSBK01011064.1, from coordinate 47,622 downwards.
AACTTTCAAAATACAATATATTTTCCATTTTTTCATTTCATTATCCAAGCTAAGAGTACCTTTTCTAGTCATCTTTGTTGTAGCATTATCTTCAAATTTCATAGTGTTTCTTTCTCTTGTCTTCAAAGTAGGAAGCTTTTTCTTGTCCCCTATCATATGGCCTAAGCACCCACTATCAAAATACCTTTGGTTTCTTTCATCTTTGGGCATGAAAATCAATTTACACTAGCATATACTTCTCTTTCTTCTATTTTTATTTCTCTTGATCTTACTTTTTCAAAACATTTTGTAGGTTCTCTTTTTGCCTAGCAAGGGTGTCCACTTTTTTGTTGTCTAGGAGGTTTCACAAAATGATTTCTACAAAAACATGCTATTGTAATGCAAAAAAGGAGAAAATGAATTATAATGTTTATCTATGAACCTAGAAGAACTTTTATTTTCCGTCCACACAAGATTATTTCTTGTGTCTACCCTGCATTTGTTTCCTTATGAACAAAATCATTATAAGAAAAACAATAACCAAAGCAAGAATTTTGGATCCTAGTTATACGAGGTTGTATTGGACGAATGTACTTTCAAAACCCTTATTGACGAACATCATCTTGTTTCTTTCATTCTTGTCATCCCATTGAGTGCATCTGTATAGATATTAAGCTTCTCTATATTTTTCTTCTTTGGTAGTTTTGTAGCCTTTAGATTCTTATCTTCTTTAGTCTTTTTCTAATTTTCTTCACAGCTAAGACTAGTATTAGTGAATGGTCACTATAGTGTCATTAATTGTATACCTTAATAATTTCACACTCTATTTGGCACCTACTTTAGTGTGATTTCCCATAGATCATTTTAAGATTGCTTATGTTTTATGCTACCCTATTATTTTATTTTTAAGACCGCAATTTAATCATCATCAAATATCAATTACAAGACTAGATCTTATATTTTGTGCCTCAACCTGTTGTTTCCTCTATTGTTGTCTCACATTTGAGTGGATCAAGGCACCAAATGCCACTATCCCTCCAAAAAGGGCCCAAATTTTATTTTATGTAAGTATTGAACCTTTTCATTTATGATCTAATTTAGAGTACATTTTCATTTAATCATTATTTGCCTTGATTTGAAATAATGTTTTGATCACTATATAAAGCACATTGTTTATCATTCATAAGGTTTAAGATACTTTCTAATTGTCTAAGAAATCAAGAAAGAAATTACATTCAAGAGACATCCAACAAGAAGCCAAATACACTATCGACATTCTATATTAAAGTATGTTTTACTATTTGTCATTTATTGGTATCATGTTACAACATCAACACTTGTAAGACTTGTCTAAAGAGTGTTGCATCACCACCATTATGTGGAACTCCATGAGTAGGTCTCATATGTAATGTAATCTTGCCATATCAGCCTTCTCCATTGATTTATCATTTGTCCTTGCTAGGACACACACATTTTCACTTGTCATGGATATTTTGAGGTTACTAACAAAAGGTTTGACTTAGGCAAACCCCTATACAACACAATCATTTTTTCTCTTTTGCATGTGTGTAGGCTTAGATTTGATAGTTAAAGTGTAACACGAGTATATAGGATATAGTGGCAAGTTACAATAGGCTTTGAATAGGTGAAAATAATGGACTAATTCATCCAAAACCTCTATCCTATTGGGAAAAGGTGACGTAGACACCTAAAAATGGTCATAACCCCTAGGTCCCCTTTTTAGTCATCATTTGCATCCTCAATCAATTTTGGTTAATTTGGAGTCATTTTGATAATTTTTATTATTTTGAGTCATTTTGATTCACTTGTCACGAGTTTTAGTCATCCTATCACTTTTTGTCATGTTGACATGTTTAATTAAATAATTTTAACAAATTGTTTAATTAGTGTCCTAATATTCTTTCTAGGGAATAAATCAATAAATTCATCTTTCTATGTCCCTATGTCCCCTTAGACAAATGAATTTAAATAATGTATGGTTTTTTATCTTTTATTTTACATTTGAATATTTTTAATATTCAAATAGATTTTTAATTTCTCTTTTTAATTATATTTGATTTTATTATACGTGGCTTCTGGGCTTTTGGAGGGAAATTTAAAATTGCTTTTATTATTTGGCTTTTATTATTGTTTTTTGGCTCTTCCTTTCCCTTTGATTGTTCATTTCATCTTTGTGTTGTTCAGTTTTCAAATTGGTTTTCTATTTAATGAGTTTTCTTTCTATTTTTTTTGGCTAACCACGATTCAAGTATCCTCAAGCTATTGTTTTGTTTATGCTTGTTTTTTGATATTTTTAGTGCACTCATCAATAAAGAGCTACATTAAATTTGGAGGGGAAAGAAACATGATGAAGCATCTAACATAGTTTGCATGCTTTATTTATATTTTATGTTACTTTAAGCAAATTTGTTTTGAAAGTTAACCAAATGGAAACAAGACTGACCAAGGAAGGACACAAACCAAATGAAAAGAAGGACAAATTCAACATGAGAGGACACAAGCCAAAAAAAAGGAAAACAAAATTAAAATCAATCCTTATTTTTCTTTATTAGTGAATTGTTTGTCTTTTGTAGAGATTTTTGAGATAGAAAATTGGATGCATCACATCATGACATATATGAAGCCAAAGTGATCATGTGATCCATTTTACATGAGATCAGACATAATTATGAAAAGGAATGCCTCGATCCACCTTGAAGTAGATGCACATCGAGGATCGAGGTATGTGCGACAATCACAAGTGGACGTACCAACACAAACACAGAAGAGATATATGCCCTGGAACTTAATGAAAACATTTCAAAAATAGAAGATAAAGCCAACAATAAAAGACCATGAACCATCTCGACCACTCTCACCATGCAGTGGCTCCTTAAGTAACATAGAAACATGGAAAAGAATAAAATCAATGAGAGATAAGATAAAGTAAAGTAGAAGACCATGAACCATCCAAGCCACTCTCATCACTCAGTGGTATCCTTGAGTAGCATAGGAACATGTGCAAAAATAAAATCAATGAAAGATAAGACCTACTAAACCAAGCAAGCCAACAACCAATCAAATATTATTACCAGAGTTAATAGTTTAATAATGATAATGATGATAATAATGATCAATGTGCCTACTTTCAGGAAGGAATCATCATGTATAATACAAATGATAAATAATGACAATGTCTAGTTTCAGGAAGGACACATCCTGTATAAGAAAACATGACAAAAGACTTGATAATAATGATTGATACATGATGATAAGTTCAATCGAACTAATTGTTGGCATGATTGGATGTGTTTGTCTATTAATGCATGATTTGTGAAGTGTGGGGTTCTAAGTCTCCCGGTTGCATCTGTAGAAACGTTTGTCTTGTTGCAAGGGATAATTTATTGAAAATAAAATGAAAATGAAAATGACAGCAAAATTGGTGCTAGAAATTGAAGTTAATTTGATTTTTCTAAATTTTTAAGATTTTTAAATTTTTTGTTCTTGTTCAGGACATTTTTCAATTTGTATGATTTTTCCAGACTTTATTTTCTTTTAAATATTTTTAAGACATTAATTCTTGAGAAATATTAATTTGTTCGTGCCGGTGTCTAGCAAGGTAGATACATTATGAATGGACACATGGAATTGACAAAATGGCAATAGATGGAGGAAAGATGGTGGAAGCTCTATAATGGCATTGAGGTTGATTTGACTCCCAAGGACTGTCTAACAAAGGGAGAACATGTTCTTTTTGCAAGATAAGGGATTAGACATGACAAGGATAAGATAATGACATGGTGTACTGAATTGCAAGTGATTTACAAGAATGGACATGTCAAAAGGTTTTGAAAATATGTTTTGCATTTTACATCCTTATTTTATATCATGACCAAGAGAGGGATTTGGATAGGACAATGATATGAAATATATAGGACATGGATGGATAAGCACAATCAAAATAATAGATAAGTGATGTGGACCGAAGGGTTAGATAAGGACTAATGATAAGGACCAAAAGGGATACAAAAAAAGTGAAGTAGATAGGACACATTATGCTTATGAATACCATTGGCCTTGTCAAGCTCAAAGATGAAAAAATGAAAAAAAGATGCAAAGAAGGATAATGCCTATGAGGGACAAAGGATAATGAGGGATGTGATAAAAGCTTAATGATTGAAAACAAAATATGGACGCAAAGAAGGATGATGGATATGAGGGATAAAGGATAGTAAAGCACATGATGGATAGGATAACATGGATGAAACCTTCCCCCAAGTATTATGATATTATGAGAGGGTATGATATGATAGGATAACACAAATGAAACCTACCCCTGAGTATAAAATATAAGATGTTCCTAGATTACACATGACGCCTATTTTTTCATCATGGTACATTCCCAAAGCACATGTTTACCAAGATTTCTCTAGTGGATGGATATTTTAAAAAAAATTTCTCTTTTTTTTTTTCTCATTTTCATTTCTTTTTGACATTTTTGACCTTTTTGGAAAATAGTGGATGCATGTACGAAATGGAAAAATGACTAAAGCATCTTATTCTTTGAGCACTCTTGAAATATATGCAACAATGGACCATGGATATGAAGGTATGCTTAAAGAAGTTGGTAGAAGGGGAAATACAATGGATGATTGGACACAAAGGATTGGATAGGATGGATGAAAGGATAGAAAGTAGGTGTTGGATAATGGAGGGGGGTAAGAAGAATTGATTTTGAGTGGATAGGAATGTGGGAAAGAACAACATTGGTACACACTATTAGAGGTGGTGGAGTGATGGAGGGAAAGAGAATTTATAATTTTGAGGAATGGCCATGGATTTTGGGAAATAAGAACCCAAAATAGATTTGGATGGTGGAAGACGTTTAGATGGAGGGATAGAAATTTTGGATGCCAACTTTGATTTTTCTTTAGGAATTTTTGCTTCAAGGAGCTACTTAGGAATCCACATAGTTTTTGTTTTTTCATTCTTTTGTTGTTCCTTTTAACATTTTTCTTTTTAATTACTGGGCCTTTGTGGCCTTTTGGATATTTTTTTTTCTTTTTGGATCATAATATGCATTGTTTTTACATGTTGATTAGACTAAACATGTTGATCCTTGACTACATGTGGATTGTTGGACTTAGAGACTTTATGCTTGGGATCTAAATTGCTTGGAAAATGAATGAAATTCACAGATGAATATGAATGATATGGATGCATTATACATGGATAGAAGGTTCTCAAAGATGTTTTCCTTTTGTGACCTTGATTTATGAAAGGAAAAATGGATTGTTAGCTAATGGAGGGAGGGATATATGGACATAAGATAGATGGAAGGGTTGAAGGGGGAGTGTTAGAATAACTGAGAGGGGGGTGAATCAGTTATCCACAGTCCCAAATACAAAATGTATATGCAAAAACAACTTACTTAAACTTCTGCAGCTCGGTAACATAAAGTACTAATCTGTCTGTGCTTTTACTGATTACCAGTTAATAACTTATAGTGATTACCGATCAAATCCAATATGCAACATGAAAAGTATGATAACCAACAATCATCACAATCAACACATAACACAAAAGATTTAATGTGGAAACCCTGTTAAGGGAAAAACCACCTAGGATCGAAAACCCAAAAATTATTCACTCTTCTAAAGTGAGGTCGGTGAAGACCCAACCCTATTAAAGGTAAAAAAACACATTGTAAGGTGTGACCTTGTTAGAGGATTTAACACTAACCGTTATTGTCCAACCAACATTCACTATGGGAATGATAGGATAACAAATGTACATTCTATGAATGACATTACAATACTTTCAAGTCCACTCAGTTAAGAGATTTATCTATTTACAATGGTTAAACTATAACAATAGGTGATCTAATTACAATACAACTTCTATTGTAGATGTTTAGATCTATATTATGCTCATTCAAATCCTCTGATTAATATATCAATTCTATTTCAACAATATTCAATGACTTTCTGTCTCTTGGTTATAGCTTTCTAACGCTCAGTAATCTCTGTAGTTCATTTCTCCTTAACCAGTCTGATCAGGCATGCATGAAGCTTTGCTCACGCGATAGTTCTGTAGTCTCCTTCTTTTGGCATAAGTTTCATAATGAAACCCTAGTCTCTTAAATAGACAAGTAAACTATTTTCTTCTCATCCATCAGATTTTGCTACTTATTCTCCTTCCTCAGCTGATGTGTTAGTAACATGTTTTATTTCCATCCTTTAGATCTTCTTCGAATTTTTTTAGCCGTTGATCTTTGTAACAAACATTATCTCTAACACTGAGTTTGAGGTACTTTCTAGCTCATCAACTTCCATCAGCTAAACTGATCATTTAGTTCTTTTCTTCATGATCGGTTAACAAATAAATGCGTCGATGAACACAAGCTTGATTTATACTGTGCTCGGTATACACTACACTGCTCAGTGTATACTAGAATGCTTCATTAACCAACCACACTGCTTTGTAACAATTTTCTTCTATCTCCATAACAGATTAATGTAACATAATCAAGTCAACAATATGAAGTCATGGACTCATCAATAAGTTACCAAGAGTATTCCTTATCCTCATTTGTCCTATCCATCTTCCTCAATGTAGATATCTCGGTTCTTCATGTTTCTCTTCTCTTCTACAGATGTGTTAGATATTTGCAACTACCAACTGTCAAAACTAGTTGACATCAATGACAACATAAAACTGATTTAATTATCTTACATAACACTTTAGTCTTCAATGATCTCTAATCACTGAAGTTCTTCAATCAGGTTCTCAATCAGTTGTAGTTCATCAATCTATCCCTTTGGCATTGATGGCAACTCAAGCAATATGAAGTATACTATACACATACCAAACATGTATTCTACAACACTATAAAAAAATGTTGTAGCTTGGTACAAGCTCTCCCTAGCTTAATATGTTTAATCACTACATTACTTAATAGCATTGTAAGTGCAGACTATCCTCTGCAGATATGATCTTTGCAGCTCTCAGATTTTCTTCTGTTCTCAATAACTGATCTTCAATGCTCTCCCTTACTTTCTCATCTCCCATTTACTTTCTCTTTCTTTGTCTCTATTTCATATTGAGTTCTCTCTCCCTTTGACAACAATGCCAAAGAAAAATATAAAACATACAACTCTGTAGTAGCCATGTAACTCTCTGTTGTCCGGTGCATTCTCTGTATCTCTGTATACTGTTATGCAAATCTATTCCAGTTCTTCAAAATTTTCACAACCTTAGACAAAAAATCCAAAGTGTGAACTATGGTGCATCAACATGAATGATCTTCTTATAAGGTTAGGTTGATGCAACCTCTAGATCACATTAGTGATTGGTAGATAGGGGACAGACCCCAAGTCTAGTCCTCAAGTATTCAAATGTATCCTTCAGTAGAGGCTTGGTAAATATGTCTACAAGTTGCTCTTTAGATGTAACAAATTCTATCTTCACTTGCTTCTCCTATACTTGTTAAGTAGTGATACTTAATAGATATGTGCTTTATTTTTGAGTGCATCACTGGATTCTTTGAAATGTTAATAGCACTAGTGTTGTCACAATATATAATCACCAGCTCGGTGATTACCTCATTCATACCTTCCAACACTTTCTTGATGTATGCAATATTTGAACAGTTCGTAGCAACAACAACAACATACTTTGCTTCAGCTGTAGACTGGGAAATACAAGACTATTTCTTACTTGTCCATGTAACAAGTCTTTCACCAAAGAAAAATGCTCCTCTGGTGGTACTCTTTCTATCATCTACATTTCCAGCCCAATCAACATCGGTGTAAACTTTTAGTTCAAACTTGCCATCCTTAGGATACCATAATCCATAATCTTTTGTTTTCTTCAGGTATCTTAAGATACTCTTTGTAGCAACCATGTGTGACTCCCTAGGATTTGTAGAAAATCTTGCAACTATCCCAACAACATGTGCTACATCAGGTCTACTATGAACTACATACATCAACTTACCAATCATGGATTGGTACAGTGTCTGGTTTACCTCTGTAGTTTCATCCTCTTTAGTCAGTTTGCAACTTGTGACCATCGGTGTTCCAACTGGTTTAGCATCTTCCATGCCAAATGTTCTCAGTACTTCCTTGATATATTTGGATTGTGTGATGAATATACCATCATTCTGATGAATCACTTGTAAGCCTAGAAAGAACTTAATCTCTCCAAACATAGACATTTTGAATTCTTTTCTCATTTCATCAGCAAATGATTTACAGATGTGATCTTGTCCTCCAAATATTATGTCATCCACAAATATCTTAGCAATCAATATAATATCATTTGAATCTCCTTTCATATACAGATTGTTGTTCTTACTAGTTCTAAAAAAACCAATACTCAACAAATAGTTATGCAACCTTTCATACGAGGCTCTCGGTGCTTGCTATAAATCATATAAAGCTTTATGTAATCTACATACCATATCTTTCTTATCTGGATCAACGAACCCTTCTGGTTGTTCTATGTAGACTTCCTCTTCAAGTATCCCATTCAGAAAAGCTGATTTAACATCCATTTGGTAAACTTTGAACTTTTTGTGTGCAGCATATGCAAGTAACATTCTAACTCCTTCTAATCTAGCAATAGGTGCAAAAGTTTCACCATAATCTATTCATTCCTCCTATGCATACCCCTTGCATACTAATCTAGCTTTGTTCCTTGTTACCTCTCCATTCTCATTGAGCTTGTTTCTGAATATCCACTTAGTACCGATGACATTCTTATCTTTAGGTTTGGGTACTAAAGTCCATGTCTTATTTTTCTCTATCTGTTCTATTTCCTCTATCATTGCATTAACCCATTCATAATTTTCCAATGCAACTTTTACATTCTTTGATTCATATTCACAAACTAAACATGTACCTTGTCTTGTCTTACTCCTTGTCATCATTCCAGCTTGTCTGTCTCCAATTATTTGGGTCTCAGGATGATGTCTCCTGATAAATTTTTCCAGTACTTGATCTCTTCTCTGTTGTTCATCCTATGCAGGTTCATTTTCTTTCTCGGTAGGTCTTTCTTGCTCATCGATTTCTCTTTCTAGTTCATCGGTGTTGTTTTCCTGCTGACCGGTTGTCACAGTCTGTGGCTTTGGTAGATACTCTAGTTGTTCAATGTAAGTGAATCTACCATAGTCTTCCAATTCCTTTGTGCTTTCTTCTGCATTGTTATCATCAAACTCATCAACCCAAACATTAACACTTTCAATCATTTTATTAGTTACTTTGTTAAGACACTTGTATGCTTTACTTTTAGTGGAATATCCAAGAAATATCCCTTCATCACCTTTTGAGTCAAACTTTCCATTTCTTTCATCTTTCAGAATAAAGCATTTACTTCCAAAAATTTTGAAATAACTTACAGTGGGTTTGTGGCCAAACCATAACTCATAGGGTGTTTTGTTAGTGTCCTTCTTCAGTTGTACTTAGTTCAGAACATAAACTATTGTGCTAACTGCTTCTCTCCAGTATGTTTGAGCAACATTATTTTCTAACATCAATGTCCTTGCACAGTCAACAATTGACCTATTCCTCCTTTCAACAATGCCATTCTGTTGAGGTGTCCTCGATGCAGAGACCTGTCTTTTAATGCCATGCTCATTACAAAAGTTAGTAAATTCATCAGAAATAAATTCACCACCTCTGTCAGATCTCAAACATTTTAACTCTTTACCAGTCTCTTTATCAACTTTTGCTTTATACCACTTGAACATCTTAAATGCCTCTATTTTTTCTTTTAAGAACATGACCGTCATTAATCTAGTGTAATCATCAACAAAAAGAATGAAATATCTATCTCCATAGTAACTCTGAGTTCTCATAGGACCACATAGGTCGGTGTGAACTAACTCAAGTATTTTCTTTGTTGTATAATCTTTACTTTTGAAACTAGATTTTTCCATTTTACCTTTCTGACATTCATGACACATAACATGATCAGGCTTTGATAAGTTAGGCAGACCTCTAACCTTTTTCCTTTTACTGATCTTAATCATGTTACCAAAATTCACATGACATAACCTATTATGCCACAACCATGCATCCTCATTTTTCATCATTAAGCAAGAAGACTCACCATTATCAAGATAAAACAAGTTACCTTTTGTTTGTGCTCTTGTTCCAACAAGTCTTCCTCCATCATCAAATATTTTTACTTTCTTTCTCTCAAAAGAAACTCGGTGACCAGAATTGTTTAGTTGTGCCACACTTAGCAAATTATAGTTTAGTCCTTCTACCCAATAAGCATTATCACATTTGATTCTATCATTTATCATCAGAGATCCTTTTCCTCTAACCATACAGGGTGTATCATTACCCATTTTTATAGATCCTCCATTGTATTTCTCAAGATGATCAAATTTTTCTTCATCACCAGTCATGTGATGTGTACAACCACTATCTATGATCCATGTATCATTTTTATTTACTTTTGAAATCAGTGTTATTTCTACATACGTCTCTTCTTCCTCTGAATCATCCTTCATAGCAACAAATACAACTTCTACATCATCATATGAATCAGTGTCAGTATCATCTTCTTCAGTAATGTAACATACCTTTTTACCTTTATCATTGTTGTCTCAGTTGTCTCTATTGTAGTGTCGATAACTTATGTAGTTTCTTCTCCCATAGCTTCCTTCACTAGATCGATCTTTGTTTCTGTCATCTTCCTTCCTATTTGGACATCTAGCAGCAATATGATCAACTTCTTTGCAGTTAAAACATGCTGAAGGTAATTTACCCTTATATCTACCTTTACCTTTAGGTAATCTTCTGGCCATAAGAGCTTCAAGTTCATCAAGCTCATTATTAGTATTGATATCATTATCATCATGTCTACTACTAGATTTTCCAATCTTTAGAGAAGTCATGAAAGCAGATTCAACAGTCAGTACAACACTATTATCATAGTTACTAAGCTCAAATGTAGTTAGATTAACAATCAGATTGTCAAGTGTGAGAGTATTACCAGGTGCAGATCTCATTTCATGGATTACAGATATTCTGATTACATACACCGGTAATAAGGTTCTAAGAATTTTTCTTACCACAGTATCTTCTTCAATAACACCATCAGATCCTCTTATAGCATTTGCAACTTTCTTTATCCGGTTTGTATACTGCACTATATTTTCACCTTCCTTCATCTTCATGTCATTGAATCTTCCTCTTAAACTTTCAGCTCTGGCTTTTTTGACATTATCATTACCTCTATAAACTTGAGCAAGTTTATCCCACATTTGTTTAGCAATAGTACAGTCCTTGATATCTTCAAATTTGGCATCTGTCAAGGCCACATCAATCTCCATCATAGTATCATTATGCTCATGCCTATCTCTTAGTTGATCAAGGGTCAAGGGACCAGTGGGCGCTGCAAGGTAGCCATTCTCCATTAGTGTGAGGGTAGAATTCCCAATTCCAGATACATGCAGCTTCATTCGACTTTTCCATATTGTGAAGTTATCATTGTTTAGCTTTGGCACTTCCCTCTTGTACATTTTGTGATCTTTGTGCTAAAGTCCTTAAAAATCTATTCCAAGCAACCAATACTACTCTAATACCAATTGTTAGAATAACTAAGAGGGGGGTGAATCATTTATCCATAGTCCCAAATATGAAATGTATATCCAAAAACAACTTACTTAAACTTCTGCAGCTCAGTAACATAAAGTACTAATATGTCTGTGCTTTTACCAATTACCACTTAATAACTTATAGTGATTACCAATCAAATCCAATATGCAACATGAAAAGTATGATAACCAACAATCATCAAAGTCAACACATAATACAAAAGATTTAATGTGGAAACCCTGTTAACGGAAAAACCACCTGGGACTGGCAACCCAAAAATTGTTCACTCTTCTGAAGTGAGGTCGGTGAAGACCCAACCTTGTTAAAGGTTACAAAATACACTGTAAGGTGTGACCTTGTTAGAGGATTTAACACTAACCATTATCATCCAACCAACATTCACTATGGGGTTGACAGGATAACAAATGTATATTCTATGAATGACATTACAAGACTTTCAAGTCCAATCGGTTAAGAGATTTATCTATTTACAATGGTTAAACTGTAACAGTAGGTGATCTAATTACAATACTGTACACACTCAAATGGTGCACTTCTCTAAGTCATTACATCCAAGGGAATCCATGAAAGGGAAACCTTAGAAAGTGACCTAGAGCTCTCTATGTACGGAGTTGCAAGATTATTTAAAATTTGCTCTCAACTAGAGCTATTAAGCTAATGACCTTGCTAGTCAACCACACAATGAGAGATTCAAATGAAGACAAGGGCAAGAATGCCAATATCCTTAAGAATCAAAATGAAATGCAATGCAAAGCTATATTATGAATGAAAATGCAAGCTATGCAAGCTAATCTATGAAAGGAAATATGCAAGCTATGCTATGAAAATGAGAGAACAAGTATTACAAAGCCTCCTAGTTAAGCTAGATGAAGTAGTCTAAAGCATAAAGGAAACTAAGCTAATATGAAGCTATGAATGCTATATCAATGCAAGAAATGAAACTATGATAGCATGTAGATGCAAAAGCCAAGAATGCTCCAAATCTTCAAAAGCTCCAAAGTGACCTAGAAAACTTGCAGCATAACATTAGTATTCAAAAATGCATATGAAAATGAGGAAGAGAGCTCTTCTTTTATAGAAAATGAGAAACAATGAACGATGGAGATTAAGAGGCAAAAGTCTTAATCAAGGGTGGAGCATAAAAGAGGAGCAATCCATGTGCACAAATATCCTCTAATGAGAAAATAAGAGTTGACTTTTGTGTCCATATGAGACAAAAAGTACTTTTTCCCTTTTTATAAAATAAGAACAATGCTTTATTTGTGCAACTTAGGATAAGAGGAAAAGTGGGGCTTTTTATTTATTAAAAGGGGAGGAAATATTCCTTTTAAATAAATAAAGACTTAGGATAAAATGGTTAGCCCAAGGCAAATAATAAAAAATGATAAAAAAAGATTTGATCAAGGAAATTGATATAATTGAAAAATGTTGATTTTTGAAAATATTGATTCAGGGATTTGATAAATTGTTGAATCGGGGCCCAAGGTCTAGGCAACCATTTTAGGGTGCATACATTTTCCCCTCTTTGACTAATGTGAGATCGATTTGGGAACACATGTGGTTAAAGAGGAATTGAAATGTGAGATTGATTTGGGATCACAAGACAACTCAAATGTGTGTTTAATAGATGGGAACACATCAGGACAAGCATAAGCCAGCTGAAAGACAAGACAAACACCATTTTTGTTAAGTGATAATCAAGTCTGAAATAAGAGATAAGAATCGAAAGACAAGACCAACACCGTTGTTGTTAAGTGATAGTCAAGTCTCAAAATAAAAATCTCAAGCTGAGCTGAATGATAAAGCTAAATTAGAGATTGAAGCTGATAGGTACTACCCCCTTGGAATTGAAATCAAAATTAGGTAGAGGAGAAGCAACAAATTGATAAACTTGATCAAAGCACTAGAAATCAGAATTGAAGAAGAATGATGAAAGGATAACCATTAAGCAGTGAAGACATGCCCTAGTTTGACTGAAAAGATAAAGTCAAACCTCAGAGAAATGAAGCGAGTGAAAATGAATGAAAGACTAGGAGTTTGAAAGAGATGGGGGTGAACAAATGAAGATGCCCCAACAAAGATCAAAGGATCAGGCCTCAAATGGTTAGCCAACTGCGCAGAAGAAGGAGAAAATTTGAAATGTGATTTTGACTATCAAGACTAACTTGGATTTTGATTTCGAGTCTGAAAATGGATCCAGGACATTGAAATTAGCTAGGGGTGCAATTTTTGCACAATTCTGAGGTGTTTTGAAAATTAGGTCAAAAAGTCAAAATGCTATATAAGGGGTGAAAAGGTCATTTTCAAAATCATTTGACTTTTATTGATTTGAGAATTTGAAGAGCTTAGAGAGAGAAAATGGCCTAGCAAGCAGTAGTTCCAGTTCACAGGCATCGATTTGAGCGCTCCCGGTTGCACAACTGACCTCCACAGTATGGTGCCCTGGTATGTTTTCAGAAAAACTTGCCCCTAGTTGAGTCATTATGAGCATTTAATGCATTTAAAACATGTTTTAAGAATTTTTAAATTTTCAAATTTTAAACTTGGGCAAAAAGTCATGCGATACTTTACAAGTATCACACCCTTTGAGAGTATCTATCACGCAATACTTCGCAGGTCCATATAGGATCGCACGAGTATGTAAGCCAGTATCGCATGATAACTGGTGAACTATCACACGATCCTACGTGAAGTATCACCTGAGAAGATATTATCACACTGTTATTAAAGAAAGTATCACACGATACTTTAGAAAAAAATAGTATCGCCCAATGTAAATTTTTGACATGTTTTAGTGTTTTTGAGCAAAATGACATGGGTCCTGACAATGTTTTCTTTTAAAGATGTTTTGTACTGATTTTTAGACATCCATCATGATATGTGCTGACATTTGACTTGGGTTAATGGTTTGTAGGAGGTCTTTCTAGTGTTACACATTAGAGTGCTGAAGGTGATGAGGTTACGATTTGTCCAAGATCTGGATGATCCAGGCAAGGTGGATCTGAGGGCTATGGGCTTTGGGTACTTGCTACAGTTACCCTACATTAGAGCTGATCATGGGTTGTTGATTGCACTAGCCGAGAGATGGCATAACGAGCACAACACCTTCCACCTACCTACTGGAGAGGCATCAATCACATTGGAGGACGTCTATCAAATTCTCCGAGTGCCTAGCCATGGCGATCCTGTAAGTATAATCATGTTTATAGATAGTCATAGATGTAACGTTTCCAAATAATAAAAATTGACATGAATGTTTGATGACATAGGTGTACTATGATCAGGATGCTACCAAGGGATGACAGGCCATCTAGGGCATGTTCCAGGATGTCACCATTATAGATAGACACGTCATTCTGGGATTGATTGATGGATGATTTTGGTAGGGACTTCCCAATACCTTGCATTGTTGCGTATATTATAGCATAGGCCCTTATTATTGACAGGAGTCAAAAGGGTTTTCCACTGGGATGGGGCAGGTTGTTAGTGGATCTAGTAGCACATCCATGATGGATGGCATGGGGCCCGACGATCCTAGTAGATATGTATCATGAGCTGCATGAGATCATCTATCGTGATAGCAGGACATGGGCGTGCGGTGCTATCCTAGCACATGTGTGGGCATGGGAGCACATCACTATGGTGCGCCCTCGAGTACAACCAAGGGAGAGGAGACATCCCTTTACTTATAGATATGTAAGATTCTTGTCACAGCCTCACAGCGGGGATGTGACATACTATAGGAGGATACTGGATGAGCTTACTTCATTCCAGTGGAGGCCATACAGGGCTGTGGAGGTATGGGGAGATGCAGAGGATGAGATTATATATATGCTATGTAGCCAGCCACTAGTAGGTCGGCATACAAAGATCATGGAGAGATTTATTATCACTTGGGTATGGTGGCAGTTGGGGCACCAGCAGCGAGTATCTACTGAGACCATGACTTATGCATGGGCCAGAGATGAGGAGGGTCAGGGTTGGCTGTCAATGTTGGATTACCAGTAGGTAGTACAGGATATAGATACGATCTGGAGAGAGCCCTGGGACTATCTCCCAAACATGGTGGATGCAGGGGCTGATGTAGCCTATAGAGCAGAGTGGCAGAGGGTTCCATTCCCTCAATTCACAGTTCCAAATGCACATCCAGCAACTTAGGGGGATGATGATGATGATGACGGGGATGGAGGAGATGGTGGAGGGAGAGGGAGAGGGAGAGTGAGGGAGACATGGGAGGGCTCTCAATCAGGTGGCCAAAAATGGTCATGAGGATGGAGCTCTGCTAATGAGAGTGAGGATGTGGTGAGACCAACTCACCGAGAGGTAGAGGCTAGGCAGGATCAACCTGCAAGAGGAGAGGACCTGAGAGCCAGGATATAAGCTCTAGAGATAGAGATTCAATAGCATAGGATCACTATAGTTGTTAGAGAGTAGCAGTTGATGGATCTGAGGGCATAGAGGGATCAACAGCTGGTGGATCTCAAGGAAGAGATAGCATGCCAAGAGAGGGTGGCACAGGCGGATGCACTAGAGATTTGACGGGAGGTAGCGAGAGTTGTGTACTATCATGGGCTCTATCTTTAGGCTATTCCAGAGGGTCAAAGAGCACCAACATACTCTTAGAGGGTAGGGATGTCTGATATGGTACCAGACAGGATAGCGGCACCACCTCCTCCTCCACTAGCTCCACATGATGGTGCTAGCGAGTCCTAGGTCTAGGGCTTAGGTTTTAGATGTTTTGGACATATCTTGAGACTTTGATCTAGATTTTGGGATCTCATTTTGTATATTTTACTATGACATTTATATATGAGATTACTGGATTTGTGATAGATCTTGTGTGTTTGTCTCACTTGTGATGGATGTTTCAGTTTTGATATTGTCTTGTCATATTGCTCAAAATGTATGTTTATATGCTCATGTATACTCTCTCTCATATATGTATGTTTAATTCTCATGTGTATGATATAGACTCATGTCTCTGAAAATGATCTTTTTAGGATATAGATATGATGATAAGATTAACCCCTTGTGATGACAGGATAGGACATGATGTGAAAGACAAGGAGTGAAAGACATGATCAAGAAAAGAAAAGGTGAGTGCAGTTGACCAACTAGTCCGTGAAAGATAAAAGGAGAGCTATCTCCATATGCAAGGTGAAAAACTAATCTAACATGAACCTAGAAATGAAAGCTACTATGAAAGTGGTTGACTTGCAAGGTCACAATGCCAATAGACATCTAATAATCATCATCGAGTTTTATTGGTAGTGTCACAAGATCATACAACACACACTAGTATGACTATGGGTATATGAATATGATCTATATCAGATAGAATGTGGGAATCCCACCTAGACACCAAAGACATGTAGGTTAAGATGACTAGTGCAGTGAGATTACCTAAGTTTGCTATAGCGAGATTATGTTGGCATCAGGACATAAGAAGGTCAAGATGGCTATAAGCATGCACTCACATAAATAGTCAAGGATAATACCTTGTAGATCCCATTGTCAAGTGGAACAAGCATAAATGCTAATGATAGTGAGGACCAAAAAAATATACCCACAAGCATAAAAAGCAATAAAACATGTCCTCATGCCCTCAGTCTTCTAGCTATGCATCATTGAAACTTCTTAGGGAGAGAACACTCATCAAAGAAATCATCATAGACATCACACAAAGAAATAAAGTCAAACAAGTCTCAGCGAGTCGAGTGTTTAAGTGCGTGTGTGTAGGTCATAGAATCAAACTTTGAGTATCACATCTATGGGTAAGACATCTGATAAGTGTTGAGAAACACTTGACACTAGGGTAGTGTTGAGAAACACTATTTGGGGTGGTGTTGAAAAACATCCTTTGCAAGATGTCCTAAAGACCAACGCATCCTAAAGGACCAAAGCTAACACAGTTATGCCCCCTAGAAAAAGACAAAGACTAATTCCAAACCAAGGCAACAAGGTCAAGGCAAGATGGAGAAAGGCTAAGTGTTGAGAGCGCATGCTAAAAGACAAGGGTGCAAAGGCCTCAAGTAGCGCTTGTTTTTAGGTTTTCACCACTTGGAAATTTTTTTAATTTTTTCAATTTTTTTGTATTTTTGCGACCAAGGCGCTTGTTTCCAGGGTTTCATCAAGGCACTTTTTCTATTTTTTTGAATTTTTTGAATTTTTATTTTTTGCATTTTTTTAGGACTTTTTATGCTTTTTAGGATTTTTTCAGCATCATATATGAATTTTTTTGGAATTTTTTTAGGATCAATAAATATGTACAAAGGATGCCCCCAAACAGAATAGGCATCATGGATAGAACTTCTTCAGGTGCAAGACATTGATAGGATCAGGGAGCTGTTCTCTCTTTTCATTAGATAGTAAGTAAGCACCTATACCAAAAGAAGTAGTAATAATGTATGGTCCAAGCCAATTAGGTTCAAACTTCCCTTTTTGTTCTCTATTTTGTTGGTTTTTAGGGTTTTCTCACAAAACAAGATCCCCCACTTGAAATTCTCTAGGGCGAACCTTCTTGTTGAATGCTTTGGACATACGGTTTTGGTAAACTCTCATGTGATCAAAAGATGCTTTTCACTTTTCATCTAGAAGTTCTAGTACCTGCAACCTCATGGTGTAGTAGTCTTCATCTGTTACTAAACCCTTGAGAGAGACTCTAAGTGAAGGGATCTCTACCTCTAAAGGTAACACTGCTTCAGCACCATAAGTGAGGGCAAAGGGTGTAGCCCCCGTTGGACTATGAATACAAATTCTATAGGCCCACAAGGCCAGATTTATCTATAGGTGCTAGTCTCTACCATTCTTGTGTACTATTCTATGGAGGATTTTGAGAATGGTTTTATTTGAAGCCTGTGCTTGTCCATTTCCTTGCGAGAAGTAAATGGAGGACCAATGCTATTTTATCTTGAATTTCTTGCAGAGATGTTTAAGATCCTTGTTTTTAAACTAATCCCCATTGTCAGTGATTATCTCAGAAGGCACTCCATATTGAGAGATGATATGGTTCAAAATAAACAAAGAAACTATCTTGCCTAAGGCAACAGAAAGTGGGACAGCTTCTACCCATTTGGTAAAGTAATTAGTAGTAGTAATAATGAATTTGTGTCCACCTGAGGAGTTGGGATGAATCTGCCCAACAAGGTCAAAGGCCCAATGCTGAAATGGCCAATGAGAAATAGAAGGAATAAGCTCCCTACCTGGAGCATGAATCAGGTTTCCATGTTTTTGACACTTTTCACAAGATTTAGCAAAAGCTATTGCATCTATCTGCATGGTAGGCCAATAATACCCCACCCTAAGCAACCTTTGGGCCATGGAAAGACCATTAAAATGTCCTCCACAAATGCCCTCGTGAATGTCAACTAACGCTTGGTTGGACTCATCCTTTTCTAAACACCTAAGAAGTGTCCCATCTAAACCCCTCCTATACAAATCACTAGAGATAAGGGTATGGCGAGAGGCATTACGAAAAAGGTTTCTTCTTTCAAAATGATTGAAGGTTTTGGGAATAATGTCATCACGAAGATATGAGTAAATGGCACCATAGTGGGATGACTCATGGCTAACCAAGGTACAAATGACATGGCTTTTTGAGGAGTCAAAAATAGGGTAATGTAGCTCTTCTACCAAGAATTCATATGTGGACTCATGTTGTTCTAGTTGAAGAAGTGAAGCCAATGTAGCCATAGCATTAGCTGCTTTGTTCTTTGCTCTAGGGATTTGTTGAAATGTAACAAAGGTGAAGTATCATCACAATGAATCAACCATTTTCTTATAGGGTACCAATTTGTCATCCTTTGTTTGATATTCTTCATTAACTTGGTTGATAATCAATTGTCAATCCCCATAAGTGTGCAGCTCTGTAATTTCCCATTCTATGGCCATTTTCAATCCATTTGTCAAGGCCTCATATTCAACAATGTTGTTTGTGCATGGGAACAATAATTTATAGGACTTAGGAATAGTATACCCATGAGGAGAGACAAACAACACTCCAACTCCTGAACCATTGTGCATGAAAGAGCCATCAAAGAACATCTTCCATGTTCTTGTAGTCATATACATGATGTGCTCATCCAAAAATTCAACTTGAATGGGCATACTGTCTTGAATGGGAAAATCAACTATTTGATCAGCAATAGCTTGTCCTTTTATGGCTTTACGCTCAACATACTCAATGTCAAATTTTGAAAGAATCATCATCCATTTAGCAAGTCTACCCATGAGAGAAGCCTTGCTGAGAAAATACTTAAGAGGATCAATTTTGGCTATGGGGTGTATTGTATGTGCAAGCATCTAATGTCACAACTTTTGGGAAGCAAACATCACCGCAAGGCAAGATTTTTCAATACTAGTGTAGTTGACCTCATATGAAACAAGTGTTCGGCTAATGTAATATATGGCTCTTTCTTTTCTAGTATCATCAAGTTGAGCCAATAATGCCCCCAGGGAAGATTATGTTGCTGAAACATACAATATGAGTGATTTTCCTGAGATAGGAGGCATTAGGATTGGAGGATTGGCCAAGTATTGTTTAATTTGATCCATGCTTTTCTGACAATCCTCGTTCCAAACACATTTAACCTCTTTATGAAAAGTCTTATTAAAGGGTTGAGCTCGATCTGCTAGTTGTGAAATAAACCTTCTGATAGACTGAAGGCATCCCTGAAGACTCCTCATTTGACTGATGTTTCTGGGAGGCGACATATCCATTATTGCTTGAACCTTTTTTGGGTCCACCTCTATTCCTTTAGCTAAAATGATAAATACTAAAAGTTTGCCTGAGGTAACTCCAAACGCACACTTTTTTGGATTTAATCTAAGTTGAAATTGTTCCATACAATCTAGAATTACTTCCAAATCGGCAAGGTGTGTATCCCTTTTTTTGGATTTTGCCAAGGTGTCATCCACATAGTCTTCCATATTTTTATGCATCATGTCATGGAAGATAGTAGTCATAGCTCTTTGATATGTAGCTCTGAAATTTTTTAATCCAAATGGCATGACATTCTAGCAATAGGTTCCCCATGCACTAGTGAATGCAGTTTTCTCTTGGTCTTCAGGAGCTATTTTGATTTGATTATACCCAGAAAAACCATCCATCAAAGAATAGATCTCATAGCCCGCAGTCATGTCCACTATCATGTCTATGTTTGGAAGTGGAAAATCATCATTTGGGCATGCTTTATTAAGATCTCTAAAGTCTGTGCAAACACGAATGGACTTGTCATGTTTTAAAACTGGTACAATATTAGATATCCATTCAGCATAATCAATGGCTCTTATAAATCCTGCACTGAGGAGTTTCTCTAATTTAGCTTTGACAAGGAGAGCTATGTGAGGATGCATTTTCCTCAATTTTTGTTTTACTAGTTTTATTCCTGGAGCTATGGACAAATGATGCATAATGAGACTAGTGTCCAACCCTGGCATGTCTGAATAGTTCCAAGCAAAATTGATTTTCTTTCTTTGTAGGAATTTGGTATATGCCTCTTTTTCTTGTGTTGACAATGATTGGGCCAAGTGAACTATTTGTGGAGCCTCTTCTGTATTCAAGTTAACTGGTTGTGTGGGCTCAATAAGCATTGATGACCTGTCTTGAAAATAACTGGGAAGATGATCAAGTACCCCATCCTTAGGCACCTCAGAAAGGTTTTCACCTTCAGATACATCCTTTATTTTTACTTTTTTGGGTTCTAATACCGCCACATAGTGGTTTTCGCCATCAGAACCATGATTCTTTTTTTCTTTTCTTTTTATTTTGCGACTGAGGTACTTGATATCTGGCTCCATCATGCTTGTAGTTGGTTCACTAGTGGAAGAGGCTACAAGTTCAAGGGCATGTAGGTAGCACGCTATTTCATAGTCATTTTGAAAAGTTAGGAGCTGAGGCTCTTGATAGCGCTGAGACCAATCAATTAAGTGAGGATTGGCAAGGGGTAGGTCAATGACTGGTTCAATATTGTGTATGTGAATGGTATCATCTCTGGTGATTTCAGAGTTGGGATCCATCAAGTATCCCTCTAAGGTACCCAAATCAGGACTTATCCTATTAAGCAAAGCATCATCCACTAAAGCGACTCATGGATTCTAATCCTCTAGTCCTACACTAGACTCGTTAGCTACCTCAGATTGGGAGCTATATGTATGGACAACATCAATGTCCATGTCAACTGTAGAACAATCAGAAAGAGTCTCCCACTCATACTCATGTGAGTCCGTATCTGAATCCCGGGTGGGATGCTTACACCAACCATATTTTTTAGGCCTTGAGGTAGAAGATTTGACATCACCAAGGGTAACACCCTCTTGAATGCCATTTGTGTATTGAATATGATCCTCAACATGATCTTCAATAGTGGATTGTTCTTTTTCTAGGTCTGAAATTGTTGGATTGTCAACTGTAGTATCTAAATCTCCCCAAAGGAGATTGGTGGAAGGGACCCAATCTTCACACCTATCTTTTTTATTTTGCAAATTGGGTGTGTATTCATCATCACTATCTGTCGCAGCTAGGCTAGGGGTAACTTTCTTGTTCTGACTTTCAAAACCTAGGCCAACTATTGTCTTAGATTTGCGGCCAAAGAGAGCATGATTGAGTGGTTCAACCTTAGCATCCAATCTGTGACTAAGAGGACCATGACCTAGGTAACCCATATTTTTGACCAAAGTATATCCTCTCCCATAAGCCTTAGGAGATGGGGAGAAATTTTCATTGTGCTTGTATTTTTCCTCTTTTTAAATCCAATCTCTAATAGCTACCTCCTCTTTCTCATCTTGTATGGGCACTGAGGACTCTACAAACGTATCAAACAGAGTCATTACTGAAGATGAGGGACGCATCTCTTGTGAAGGCTTACCATAGGACCTAGGTGAGACTGGCAGCTTTGTGAAGGAGTCAATGTGATAACCCCCCATACCAAGGTCTATGGTTTTGAACTTATTCTAACACTATGCCAAAGTTGCATCAAAATTTTATGCTTCTCGATTAAGAGGAACATGGGTCCCTGCTGAAATTGCATTAACAGATAATGTGCTATCCCCAGGTATACAAACTTCTACTCCATTATAGGGGAACTTGACACATTGGTGGTAGGTGGATGACACCGCTTGCATGTCATGGATCAATGGTCTATCAAGCATAATATTATAGGCTAAAGGACCAGCATCGACAATTTGGAACAAAATGTCCTTTTCAACGGGGCCAATCCTGATAGGAAGGATGGCCAAGCCTTTGGAGCTTCTCTCTGCCTCATCATAGGCTTTGATGGTTATTTTCTTGTGAGTGTTAATAAATTTCTCTGAGTAACCCAGTATTTTCAACAAACTCAAGGAACAAATATTGAGCCCTGCACCCCCATCAATCAACATGCACTTGACACGGGTCTTGTGAATCATGACCTTAATATGAAGGGAAAGATTATGCGGATGGCTCAAGGCTTTGTCATCTTCTTCTAAGAATGTGAGGTAGTGTGGGTTGGCAAGGTGGTTAACCATGTTTTGGAATTGATCAATATCTATGTTTTTAGGGACATTGGTTGTACACAAGGCATCCTCAAGGACACACTTATGTCTTGGAGACAATTCTAGGAGCTCAAAAATTGAGATTTGAGCTGGCATTCTTTGTAACTGATCAACAAGATTGTAGCTCATTTCAGGATTGACTGTTGACTTGGTGGTGACATTCTTGGATGTCACTTGCTTTGGTTTGCTAGATTGGTTGGAATTAGGACCTCTAATGATCACAGGACCTTAACTTTGGCTTCCTGTGACATTGTTAAGAGCTTGGGATGACCTTTGAGAGTGAGGACCTCTAAGCACCACCACGGGTTCTTTATCAAATATAGCAAAGTCCACATCATGACTATAAGAATCTTTATTTCGCATCATGTTGACGTTTTCATCCACAACTTCAAGCATATTGATAACATTCTTTGCAGACGTATTGGTGTAGTTGATTGCAACTTTGCCATCTTTGGGTTTAGAGGTTTCCCCCTTATCATATTTAGGCAAAGGTTCCTTAAACGCTTTGTGATCTGCATTGGTTTTCAATCCATCAATCTCAAGTTTGCCATTTTCAATAAGATCTTGAATGAGATGTTTAAGTTTCCAAGAGTTTTCTATGTCATGTCCAATGCCATTATGAAATATGTAGTAAGCTTTCATTCCACCAATATGGCTTAATGTCAGGTATGTGAAATTTTGCTGGATCTTGTGGTTGTGCAAGATTGTTATCAATAAGCATTTTGAAAACATCCTCATAAGAGTCCCCAAGCTTAGAGAACTGTCGCTTCTCCTTTTTAGGTCTTTCTTGATATCTTTGTTTATTCTCTTTTTGGTTAGAGGATGTATTAAGTTTCATAGCTTGAACTGCACTAGATAAATGAAGGACATCTTGATCCTTTGGTTGGTTAGAGTCAACGACCCCGTCATTGACTACTTGTTTATTCTTGTTCCAGTGCAAGTTCTTGCCTTTGTCCTTATGATTGTTGTTATTATTTTGACTATTGTTGTTATTATTTTGTTTAGTCAAAATACCTTGCTCTTTTAAGACATCCTCTATTCTGCATGCGGTTTCAACCATGGTGTCGAATGAATCAAAGACCATCTTCCGAACCTCATATCACATCTCAGGTACTAAATTGCTCACAATGATATCAATTCTCTCATGTTCAGGAATTGTCCTAGAATACCAGGAGCACAATTGTCTCCACCTTTGTAAAAATGTAACAAAGGATTCCCCTTGATTTTGTTTCAAATTACACAAATCGAGCATGGTGATTGATCTTGATAAATTATAGGTAAAATGTTGCACAAATCTGTGGACTAGTTCTTTAAAAGTTTTGACGGGAGGAGTTATGTTGGTAAACCACTCCATAGCTTGACCTTTTAGACTCCTTGGGAATAATCTCATCAGATAGGAATCATCATGGTGAAATTCAAAACTCATGGTATAAAACTGACGCACATGATCATGTGGGTCACCATTACCATCATATTTGTCATATTGGGAAAATTCAATTTTCCTAGGAAAAATCTTCATGCTCACACTCCTATCAAAAGGATTAGGAAAAATAGAGTTAAGGTTGAAGGAACTTCTAGGAGCCATCATTTTCTCCATCATCTTCTTGATTTGCTTAATCTCCTCTTCTTGTGAGGGACTCTGTTTCTTTATTTTCCTATCCACATCAAAGTTATAAGGGACCCTCGCACCCTTGTTGATTAAGCTCTCTAGGAACTTATCTTTATTTTTCTCCACATATTGTTGGAAAAGTGGTTCTTGTTGCATTCTCATAAAGTCTTGAGCTTCATAATTTGCACTACTTCCTCCATGTTGAGAGCCATGATGAGCTCGTTGGGAGGGTTGTCTTGAGTTCCTAGGGGACATTTGTCTCCTATAGTGAGCATGTTGTAAAGTCCTTCCTCTAGGACTAGGAGATCTTGATGGTGACCTTGAATATTTTCTGCCTCATGGGGTGCTCGAGGGAGTAGATGGTGGGGAGTTAATCCCACTGTTAGTACCCCTATTGTTGAATTGTGCATTAAGTTGTTGGGCTAGGACCCTATCTTGTTCTTCTTGTGTGGCCCTTCTCTCTATGTCCAACAAGGCTCGTTGTTCCTCCTCTAGGAGCCTAAATTTTTCTTCTTTTGTGGCTTGTTCATTCAAGAAGGCTTGTTTTTCTCACTCAATTCTTTTTAGCCTCTCACTTGTATATCTTGAGGTTGTTTTTAGTGGAGAGCTTGGCCTTGAACAATTGAACAAGTTAGCTATATTCACATGAGCATCATAAGATTGGTTGTTTTGGTCTTCATGTTGTGACCGTGCATCTTGATGAGCTTGTGCATAGTGTCTTTTAGCTCGTTGATGAGCATCCATATATCTTGAGTTAATAGGAGGTGATTCAGGTTGATTGCCATCATCAAATGACATGTTACCCCTATGTCTTCAAAAAATGTCATCAAGAGTTTGATCCATTGCTTATCTTTGTCTCCTAGTCAAAGTGTAGCTCATGTCCATATTTGATTGAGAGGATGGTAAAGAAGTACTCAACTTACTAAGGCTGCTTTTAGGCTCAAACCAAACTTCTGAAGCACTCCTAGAAGATTGATTGAAGATGGGTTCCTTCCCCTTTTTCTTTTGATGAGTTTGGACTAAAGGTAATTGTTCAAAAACTACTTGAGGTTGTTTTCCTTGACCCACTTGGTATCTTGTTGTAACCGGCATGAAAGAAAGGACCCTTAGTGAGAACATAACCTTATGAATCACTAATTGTCAAACTAGGATAGGGACAATATTCAATTGTCCAAAAGAGAGATGATGAAATAGAGAGCTGACAAAAGGTATAAATCAACACTGCCATAGTGGTGCATAACAAAAGGATTCCAGTATCCTAGCACATATGGATTAGGAGGATGATTTAACAAAAATGCATTGAAATTGAATTTATATGAAAATGGATTTTGGACAAAAGAGTACTCAAACTCTCCAAGTGTACAATCAAAGAATCTAAAGGTGAGTCTTGTCAACAAGGATGATTCCTAACTTACTAATGACAAGCAAAATCTTTGGTGAAGTCAAAGGTTACTAACCCAAGATGTCTAGAGCCAACAACCTGAGGCACAAACAAGCTTTCAATTGCAGGGTACGAAACTTACGAAAATCTGGTCAACTAAGAGAGTGCTAAAAATTGCATGAATTAGGTAGACAACAAAAGATTCTTGGCAATAGTTTCCAGGCTAACAGGGCGACAGTTTTAGACCAGGTGATATTTTGCGTTAAGCAGAGCGATACTTTCTAGATAGCCTGGGCGATACTTTCCAGGCAAGCGGGGCGATAGTCTTCCAGTGACGAACTATCGCGCGATATTTTCCAGGACAGGGAGCGATACTGTTCTAGTGTCGTGTGATTCTTGACCAGTGAGTGTTAAAAATATCAGTTTTAAGGGAAATTTGATCAAAATTCCAGTTTGAAGGTTGATTTTTTCGATTTCAATCACAGTTACAGTAGTAAATGGACAAGTTTGCAAATAGTAGGGGATCAAAACATGTCTTCAAGCACTTGAAACAAGGGCAAAAGCAACCTTTCCAAGACAAGCAATTGTGATATCAAAATTGAAAAATCCTATGAATACTACCGTGATGTTGAATATGCAAGAATGTTTACATGGGTATATCACAAAGAGAACACTTCAAGCACTTGCTACCTAGAAGGACAAAGGCTCAATACTTAACAACTTGGCCCACACTTGATGCTCCATTGCCTCACACAAAGTGGTTGCCCACAATAGATATTGGCTTTGTCGTGGAAGTGCCAAAGACACAACCAAAGGGACACAGATGGTGAGTAATCTTGGGGTGATCCAGGTTATTCCACTTGGATCAATCCTTGCACCAAGAAGCTAAGCAGAAAAATAAGGTGGCTTCTATTTAATGATTCTTAATAAGGGCTTCCGTTCATAGTACCCCTCTTCCTCCCCAAAGGGACTCCTTACCTTGCGGCAAGTAACGGACCTCACGGCCACAAGAGTACCTTAAGCATTCTTGCTCAACACTTTCCTCATGGTCACAATCCCACAAGTACTCACATCAAGCGAAGACAAGCAATACGTCTACCAAGGTTTTGTGTCCTTGATAACCTTGACCCTCATAAGTTGATCCACTCTTTGTTTAGATCTTTAGAATCCTTTAGCAGCTTCAAACCTTGTTTCAACCATTGGTATGGACCTATATGAGATATACCTAAGAGAAATGCCAAATATGATTCTAAAGGGGTGGAAGGATAAATTGCAACCTAAGGGAGATAAGATGTACCCTATAACTCTAAGATTTCTTGGACAATGTAAATCAAGTGTGACCTATGAAATGGGATGGGACTCTATGGATGGTCTAACAAGATGAAGGAAAAGGGCACTATGATAAGGACAAGGTTATGAAAATGTGGAGGAAAAGAATTTAGATGCAACATAGTTATAAGGACAAAATGAAGGATATTACTGCAATCCAAGGCTGAGGACCAAATGCATGATGAATAAGGGATATGATAAGTCCAAAAGAGATAATGACAAAATGGTAACAATGACAAGGTTCAAAATAAGTCACAAACTAGGATAAGAGAAAAGAGATGACCCAAGAAGGTATGCAAGGATGGACTAAGGTAATCATCAAAGGGATGACCTAAGATGAAAGATGCAAGTAAGACAACCTAAGGAATACCTATGTATGGAGGGTTGAAACAAAGCTCCAAGGTTTTGAGATTCCTATGTTCGAAATTTTTTACAATGATTGATCAAGGTTTGATGAAGGTGTTTGTGTAAACACTAACTCATTTGACTGCAAAATTTGATGAAAATTTCTGACAAAAGATGTATAATTAGATGTATTTTTTAGTAGCTATGAAATTTAATGTGGAATTTTCAATGTTTTTAAAAGTTTATGCCCATTCATCAAAATTTTGACGCTCATGATGTTCGTCACTATTTCGGCAAACAAGTCAAATTGCGAGAAAATTTTGACAAATACTTAAATCAATAGGCAAGTTTTGTTTTAAAGAAATCTTTTTTATTTTGTCCCCACACGCAGAGGAGCACGACCATTTCGCAGGAGGAAAGCCAGAGAAAATCGACCAAGGCCAGACAATGACTGTAAGTTCTTGTTCTTCTCTGTTCTTGCTCGCATTGGTACCCTAATCACTTCCTGGTATTCAGAATTGAATCTACTTCTCATTCTTCCTTCTTCCTCATTCTTCCTTCATCAAATTTATGAACCTTAAAAGAAAATTGTAAGGCCAATAGCATAAACGTCCATGCTCCAAGCGATCTCATCCTTAAACAAAGAATCTAGCCTGAGATTTCTTCTTTTATAAGTCAAATCCTTGACGATTTCTTCATCATTGCTAGTGACTTCAACTGCATTTCAAACTATTCTGAAAAGAGAGGAGAAGGCTTTAGACCTACTCAATGGAAAATTATTTTAAAAAATTTTTGTGAACCCAAATCTTCTTTGTTCACTTGGACTAACAGACATGCAAACTATGCAAGAATTGTTCTTAGATTCGGTAGGGCTATCGCTTCCAATGGTTGACTCATTGACAACTAGCAAAAGGAACCAGAGATCCCCATGGTTTCGGGTTTGGATCATTATCCTAAATTTATGAATTTGAAAAGGGCTTCTATCTCTTTGGTATTCCTTTAGATTTAAGCTCATGTGACTCAAAGATCCAAGCATCATGGATATAATCATGAAACAGTGGCACCTCTCTTTTCCTTCAAATAGTTCTAAGATGTTTATATTAGTTTTAAAGCTAAAAAGTGTTTGCATCCAACTCAGGGATTGGAACAAAACTGTATTTGGTAACATCTTCAACTTTAAGGTAAGGAGGAAGATAAGGTAAAAATTCATGAACTTTGTGGAAATTTTTTATAACGATTAGCTAACAATCAACATTAAGAAACATCACAATATCATTTTCAAAGATGATCTTTCTTTAGATGAAAATTGAAGGAATCTTGGGTCAATAATAGCAACTAAAACACATAATTTTTTCATTTGTGCAATTTGGCTCATAGAAACATCAATCAAATTTATTAATTAGAAAAGATAGTTAATCAGATTACTCTTGAGTTCGCGAACATGAGCACATAGAGAAGAAGTTGTGAACTTTTTTGAGAATCCATTCTCCAAGATGGATTTTTTTAATGGGAGTGCTCAAGATACTTTTGTGGTTCTCATGCCTGAAGTTACCGATGACAATTATAATTTTTCTCTTTTGGACCCTTTTTTGGAGGATGAGTTCCACAATGCTGACAGATCTATGGAGAGGGACAAAGCCTCCGAACCTAACAGATTTCCTCTTAGATTCTTCAAATTATTTAAGGAGTTCATTAAGAAAGAGCTTTAAGAATGCTTCTCATTCTTCCTCGGGATTGGTCTCATTAGCTTCATTAGGATTGGTCTCAACCAATTTGAGTCGAATGAATTCAAAATATGCAATGTTGGAAATCATTGTGAAAATTATTTCTTTTGGTGGGGTTTTAGGATCTATGTTAGCCCCATTAATCCAACCTTCAGTGGCACCATAATCTGCACTCACCAATGGTAGATCCCCTACATAATGTCTTAGTTTCCTTAGGTATGGCTCCATGGAACCTATCATGATAGAAAAGATATACTTGGCATTGGGCCAAAGTTCCTCGACTAATCCATACCATTTGGATTTCTCCATGTTTTTACACTTTTCATAGATTGTGTCTACCAGTTTAGGATAAGGTTTGAGTAATTTTGAAACAGATGCCCTCATGGAGGGTTCTGCGATTCCTTCAGTGAGATTTCCTTCCTTGATATCGATGCAAAGCTTCTACCAAACTTTCTCAAATGTTCGAAGGGCATGTAGAACATTGTATGAGAAAGTTGATGATGTAACAGACCCAAAATAATACAAATAAAAATGCACACACTATCATTAAATTGAAAAACCAGTAAATATATTACAATCCGAACTGTTGAGACAGTTGGAAGAAAACTACCAAAACGTTATAAAAAATAAACTACTAAAGATAACTAATAAATAAAATATCCCGTAGGATTAGTTCATTAGTTATCATTCCCCCCTTAATCTGAAGGGATATCTGTCATGCCAAGGAGCATTCTGAATAGCTCAAATTTGACACAACCAAGTGCTTTGGTGAAGATATCGGCGATTTGAGCTTCGGTAGAAGAATGTTGCAGCTGTATGGTTTTGGCTTCAACATGATGCCAAATCAAGTGATATTTGGTGTTGATATGCTTGGTTCGGTCATGAAATCTAGGATTCTTGGCCAATTGTATTGCAGAATTGTTATCAACAAATAAAGGTGTTGAAGTCATTTGTTTCTCCCACAAATCATCAAGGATTTTCCTGAGCCATACAACTTCTTTTGTGGCTTGAGCTGATGCTAAATATTCTGCTTTGGTTGTAGAGTCAGCAGGAATTGTTTATTTCTTTGATCTCCATGTGATAGCAGTTGATCCCATAATCATCAAATAACCTGAAGTAGATACTCCATTCTCTTTGTCACCATCAAAATCTGAATCTGAATAGCCAGTAAGATGGAAATCAGAAACCTTTGAATACTTTATACCAAGAGTCTGAGTTCCTTTTAAATATTTCAAAACTCGTTGTGTTGCAAACCAATGTCCTTCACATGGTTTATGCATAAATCTGGACAAAATTCCCACTGCAAAGGTAATGTATGGACGAGTAGTGGTGACATAAATCAAACTTCCAGTTCAAGCTGCCTGTACATGGTTGGATCTTCAAAAGCATTTCCTTCATTCGAAGAAATCTTCAAATTTTGCTCCATTGGAGTGGAAACAGAATTACAATCTTCCATACCAAATCTGCATAATAACTCTCCAATATATTTCTTCTGAGAAATAAAAATAAACTTAGTATTCTGAATGACTTCAATACCTAAGTAATAATGCAGTAACCCTAAGTCAGTCATATCAAAAACCTTCTTCAACTCTCTTTTAATAGATGTAATATAATCATCATTATTTCCTGTGATGAGAAGATCATCAACATATACAACTAGATATACAATTGATCTACCAATTTTCTTGACAAAGAGAGTTGCATCATCTAGATGAAAGTGCTTGTAGTTTAGTTGCAGGAGGTGCTCAGTTAATTTTTCATACCAAGAACGTGGTGCTTGCTTCAAACCATACAAAGATTTTATCAATTTACATACCTTTTGTTCCTGACCTTTGCTAACAAAACCTTCAGGTTGCAACATATAAACATCTTCTTTCAAATCTCCATTCAAAAAGGTTGTCTTAACATCCATATGATGTATATTCCATCCTTTTTGTGCTGCTAAAGAAAAAAAAAAGCTCGAATAGTGCCCCATTTTGCTGTAGGAGCAAATGTTTCAGTGTAGTCAACACTTTCTTTATGAGCATATCCCTTTGCTACAAGTCTTGCTTTGTGTTTGTCAAGAGATCCATCGGCTTTATATTTGTTTTTAAATACCCACTTGCAACCAATAGGTTTGGTTCCAATTGGAGGATCCACCAACCTCCAAGTTCCATTTTTTATGAGAGCATCATACTCTCTTTGCATTGCACTTTTCCATGCATCACTAGCTGTTGCTTCTTGGAATGAAGAAGGTTCATCAATAGCAGAAAAATTTAATTCAAAATCATCATACCTTTTTGGAATTGTCTTGGACCGCAGTGATCTACGGACTGGTTGTTCTGATGTTTTCTCAATTTCCGGTTCACATTCTTTTGTAACAAGTTCTTCAGAAATTGGTTCACATTGATTTGCAACATGTTCTTCACAAGAAATTTCAGATTCATTAGACTCTTTCACATTCTCTATCACTTCCAGAGATTGATTGAGAAGAGGAATCCCTCGTGCAAGAGTTGGAAGTGCATTATCTCATTCATGATAGAATTTTTTTGAATGAAATCGATCAAGATGAGCAAGTTGTTTATTAATAGTGGAGGCATCTTTTCCAAATTCCAGAAATATAACATCTTGAGAAACAACAAACTTTTTATTTTCCTCATCATATAAATGATAAGCTTTAGAAGTAGTAGAATATCCCCCAAAAATGCATTTTCTACTCCTAGCTTCCAATTTATTTCTTAGTTGTTCAGGAATTAAAGCAGGGGGAACCAAAAACCCTAAAATGCTTCACATGGGGAAGATGACCATGCCACATTTCATAAGGAGATTTATTTTCTAGTGCAGCAGATGGACTTCTATTTTTTATGTAGACAACACAAAGAACTGCTTCTCCCCAAAATATTATTTTAACATTTTGAAAAAACATCATAGATCTAACCATATTCAATAAGGTTTTGTTCATACGTTCTGCCACATCATTTTGCTATGGATTATAGGGAACAATGGTTTGATGCTTTATGCCCTTGTCCTATAGATATTTTTAAAAATCTTTAGAAGTGTACTCTCCACCATTATCACTTATAAGAGTTCCAATATTGAGTTGACTTTCATTTTTTATCCACAAATGAAAATTTTTGAAGGTATCAAAAGCTTGAGATTTTTCCTTTAATAAATAAACCCAACACATCCTCGTATGGTCATCAATGAAAGTCATAATATATTTATTTCCATTTGCTGATGGAACAGACATAGGCCCACACAAATATGAGTGAATGAGAGCTAGCTTTCCAGAAGCTCGAGACACAGAATCATGAAAAGGTTGTTTACTATGCTTGCCTAAAATGCAAGCATCACATTGAGAAATTTGTTTCAGAATAGTGGGAAGCCCTTGAACTCCTTTTTGTTTCATGATCCTGAGACTATCATAGCTAATGTGACCAAATCTTGCATGCCATAACAAACTAGAAGACAAGTTACCACTATGCTGAGAGAAATTTGTAGTATTATGGGAATGTGATGAAGTACCTTTCAAATGTAAAGTGTTCCAACTTCTACCCCAGTCATAACAATCACAGAATCAACAGACCGTCTAATTTCAATGATGCCATCAAACATATGCATTGAATGACCTTGTTGTCTAATATTCACAAGGGATATCAAATTTCTCTTCAACCGTGGAAGATAAAGAACATTAGAAAGTGTGTAATCAGCAAGACTTGGTAATTTAAGTCTAACAAAACCAGTCCCTGAAGGTTGTAATTCAGATTTGTCAACAAAATATACTACTCCATCCAGTTGATCATTGAATGTCTCAAAAAAATCTCTTCTAAATGTCATATGGCATGTGGCTCCAGTATTTAACAACCAAGTATCATTCAAAGAAAAATATGAAGTACTAAAAACTTCGTCAATCCCAACATTACAATGTGCTACAACATAGTGTGCAGATTCAGGAGGATTACCTTTGTCCGGTGGCTTTTCCTTCTTATCACAAATCTTATCCCAAGGAGTTCGACAAAGGTTGGAACTATGACCCATTTTTCCACATCTATAGCATTGCATAGATTGCTTGTCTCTTGATTGGATGTCTCTGTGTTGATAATCTTTGTGCTGGTGTTGTGACTGAGAATGTTGGCTGCCACCTCTTCCACTAGATTGTCTTCTCCCACAACCTCTATTGCTAGTGTCTTGTCTAGAAAAATTATCTTTAGATGTCTGCCCCTGTTGTGCAAGACATAAAGTCTCAGCATTTGAAACTGATGCCTTCTTCCCAAAGGCTTTTTCTCTCTCTGTTATTTTTTCCACAAGTTTATCAAATGTTATATCCTTCATTTTCTCACTAGCTTGAAGAGACTCAAGATAGTGTGAATAGGTAGGATAAAGAGCTTTAATAAAAGTAGTGAGTTGAATATCAACTTTTACACCCGTAGCTTCAATATCATGAAATAATGCTCTAATTTCAGAAGCCAACTTCATTGGATCATTATCTTTCAACTCTAAATTGAATAACTTCATTAACAACTGAATGATTTCAAGTTCTGAATGTGAATCATGCAGATCTTTGAGTTTCTTTAATGTTGCAAATGCATTGTTACAAGAGATTATATGTCTACTTACCTCTTCACTAATTGAGGCGGCAATCAACGCATAAGCCTTTTTATCTTTACTCTTCCAGATGATAAGTTCTTTTTGATCTGTAGGTTGTTCTAACTCTTCTGCACTATCATCTTTGCTTTCACAAATATCATCCCACAAACATTAAAAATAAGAGTATTTTTAACTTTTCAAAACCATTCATGATAATTCTCTTTCCCAGAAATAACTATTCCAACAATTGAAATTAAAGAATGCATTGGAATAAATTGTTCAATCTAAAATCTATTTTGTATTCTATACTATACGAAGAAAATCATTTACTTCACAATAAAAAATCAAAACTCGAGAGCCTGTAATTTTTTGTTTTTCTACAGGTTCTACAGCTTGGCTTTGATACCACTGTAACAGGCCCAAAATAATACAAATAAAAATGCACACACTATCATTAAATTGAAAAACTGGAAAATATATTACAATTCAAACTGTTGAGACAGTTGGAAGAAAACTACCAAAACGTTATAAAAAATAAACTACTAAAGATAACTAATAAATAAAATATCTCATAGGATTAGTTGATTAGTTATCAGATGACACATACTGTACCTACATGAATGCAAAGCCATTCAGATTTACTTAACAATTTACTTCTCTAAGAAAGGTATTATAGGTCTTTTATGCTTAAATGAAGCGAAATTTATATTAGAACAACTCTTCATTTTAAATACTATAAAATGATGATGCTCTCAAAACTTAAAAAGTGATGGATTGATTCTCAAAACTCAAAACATCTTCCTAATACATTTTTGGAGAGTTGTCCAAAAGCGCTTAAAAGAGTTGTTCTGTGAGCTTAAAGAGTTGGTGTGCTATGGGGTTTTGATGGGATCTTTGTCTCTTTACCTAAACAATCAATATGAATAGATTTCAATAGTATATTTTAAGATCTAAATTGTTCAGATGACTAATCTTAAATTATATTAGTCAACTTAATAATCTCATTTATTGATGTGATTTAAAAGTAATCACCTATACAAATCAAAACTTAAAATATACTATTTAAACCAAAATAATTAGACAAGCAAAATACATTAATCAAATTTGTTCTACACTGCCATGAAATTAAAAAAGGGGAAAAGGAGGAAACAATATCTTTCTTGTAAATGCATGTAGCTAAGAAAACATGATATATAAGTGACCTTAGATTTTATGTTCTTCTAACTTATAATGGACTGAGAAGTTACAACTCAAGGCATTTCCAAATTAAAACCCCAACCACAGGTAATCTACTAATCCAATTTTACTTTTGCCTCTTTGTGGAAGCTTAAGAAGTCTAGAAAGTGTACCTCATTTGAGTATAGCAACCCACATAGGAGATGGCAATAAAAATATTGTCTAGAATCTCTCCCAAACACAACCTCATTTGGGCTACATGTAGAGACTTGGGTGCTCTTCTTTGAAATCTTAAACTCTGCACTACTAAACAAGTTTTTGGTTGTAGTGGAGACTACCAAGCCACCTTTTGTATGCCTTTTCTTATTGTCATAGATGAATTTGAGGGATCTTCCTCTGGACATGTTTGGAAACAACAAAGCTCTATAGGACCATGAAATTGCAAAAACATGCAAACTTGATGCCACTAAATCATCATTGAAAGGAACAAATTTTTTTCTTCTATTTGTAGTGCTAGAGCTCAAGGACAATATTTTGATGGGTTGAGTGGTCAGAACATGGGATTCATCTCCCTCTGCCATTCTATCTATAAACCTCCAGGATAAGATGGTGCATATAAATAACATTCATACACCATACAAATAATTTTTATTTGTAAACCTCCAAAGGATATCTATCTATTGTCTTAATATGTGTCTACATCCCAAAGTGCATCTTGGGTCCCAATGCAAACTATGTTGAAGGAGAATAAGGACATTGTGTATACAAAGTTTGTAAGTCTGATTTTGGATAGTGAGTCTCCAAACTTGGTAGGTGTTGTTACAAAACAAAACTATGATGAAAGGAGTCACATTTAAAGTTCATCCAAAGGTTGAGTGTCTATGTTTTGCATAGAATTCCAATGTGAAGGGAGTGGTCCAAGCTCAAGGTGTACAAATTTTTTCAAACTCATGTGTCGATATCTTTTCATGGATGTATGAGGGTGCAGGTTTGAAGCACTATTTTGTTGTTCTCCATTGTCCTAAATGATCAAGACTGAATGTCCTTTTGAGATCATGTCATTGGTGAAATCTTGTGGTCATGAATGCAAATAGAGTCGGCCCTTGTTATGTGTTAAGCCCTGATGAGACATTGTATGTATAAGGTCTATTGGCTGAGATTGTTAATGTGAGCATTGAGGCTCTACATCATAATTATAAAACCCAAATATCTTATGATGCTCCTTTTTTGGTATCATCCTCTATAAGACTAACTCTCATGATTAACAAGTATAATGATTTAGTATACATGTTGATATTAGTTTACCTTTTCTTCAAATTCAAAAATTATCTAAACAAATTGTGATAATGTGTCAACAATCTTTTTATGTTGTCTTCGTCGCCTTTTAATCTTACAATTTTATCTTCTCATTTCCTCTTTTTTGTGTATATATTTTCAAATGATCCCATTGTCCCTTTAACTTGGTGTATGCATATTTAACCTTATGATCTTGTTTATTATTATCATACTCAAAGTATTTCTCCATTTTGGGGATCCAATTCAACAACTCTTCTCTATTTAAACCTCATTTATGATTTGGAGGATCAAATATTTTCTTGGTAATTAATCCTTGTTATATCTCTTAGAAATCACTCTTCTCCTTGATCAATCTCTAGTTGATTCACTTGACCACATCCTTTAACATTTTCTTCTTATTCTTCATAACTTTTTTTTTGTATGTGAACTCCTCTCCATTGTGTCCAATCATACCATGATACCTCTCAATGCCTCTACCAATTTAGGATCCATGTTTATGGGTCCCCTACCTTTATGACCATGTCCTATATAGGATCTTTGTAGATGCTCTTTGGCACCTTATAGTTATGCTCAGCCATGTCTTGATGGCCATGTCCAATCTACCATTTTATTATTATTATTATTTTAAGTCTATTGGTTTCATTTAGTTAATTTTTTTTATATTTAATTTGTGTCACAACGGGACATTGATCATAGGGAGAAGGCTCTAGCCGGGCAGAGAACAAATCATGATACATCTTCAAGTGCTTCTACTTGAGAGGTAATGTTTTATTATTATTATTGTGATTGTACAAATTCGATACAAGAAAATATTTTATTATTATGTTTTTTTTAAGTTTATTGGGTTAAGTACGATAATATTTTTAATATTCTTGTCATAGTTGGATGATCCGGGAAAGGCACTCGCAGTAGAGGAGAGCATCCATAGGGAGGTGCAATCACTATTATGTGATGATGACATCACATATTCTGTAAACCCTCTGGATATGATAAGGAAGAGCCCCAAAAAATGCAATGAAGAAATCTTTCAATTGTTATTCATAGTGCCTCAAACAGATGAGATAAGAGAAATGGTTAAAATATTGACTGAGAGACCATGAAACTTGCAAGTAAGTTGTCATTATATCTTTAATTATAACATAGGATCATTCATGGTTTTATATGTTGTACTCTTTTATGTCATGAACTAAAATATGTGTTGTTTTTATAGGCCTTTTTGCATCCTCATGATGTTGTTGGTCATGATAAAGGGCTTGCAGGTGTTGTCCGGGGAGTAGGGGTTGGTACAAGTGTTGATCTTGATATTATTGTGCATACAACACATCATCTAACACCGCCATCTTTGCCTATATTGATGACTAAAATGCCAACAACACATAGCATGCAGGCATCAGGTAGTGCACCCTCTAGCAGCGAACACATGCCAGAACATGCATCAGGACATGTACCTAGGGATGCAGAGGCCACTAGTACTGGTGATGTTTTATCAACATTTCATGGATCTTCTCATATTACTAGTATGAGAATATTTACAGTCATATTTGTGGTGACCAAGGATTTCATCCCCATAAAGACAGAGAAGGTCCCAGGTACTTTAAAATGTTTTAATTATTAATATATATAATCAAATTAAAATTTACTTATTAATCACTCTTTTTAGATTAATGATCCCATGATCTTTTTGTAGGAAATGATGTTTTTATAAACATCTAAATGATATTACATTGGATATCTTTGGGCCCACCATACATACACGATAGAATGCCCAAAATCAAGATTTAAAAGATGAGATCATTAATTGTTTAGTTGTGTTGTTCGATAATAACACATTCAACCAAACCAAGGTCCTTAAGAAAGATGGTACCTATCTAAAGTATGTGAGGGACCAATATAGGTCACATTTATAGAAGAAAAAAAAGTACAAATGTCCCCCCATGATTCTAGAGAGGGAGTGGAAGGACCCAATGTCAGATGGAAAGGAGAAGGCTAAAAAGAAAAAAAGGAAAGACACCACCAGGCCAAGCAATGTATGTGATACTATCAATAATATAATTATATATTGATTACTCTTTCTTTTTACATAATCTAATGTATTTCAAACTTTTCATAGGCTTATCAACACATTGAAGGCAACAAAGGCAAGAGTAGAAAAAAATAGGCAACAAAAACTTGGTTCTAGTGGTTATATGAAATTATCCACATGAATTGTAAGTATCCATAAATGAAATATTGCATCCAAATAATAAATCACAAATAATTTTAGTTTTATCACACCATAGAATCAAACTTCATTATCTTATGAAAATATGCAAGGCTCTGAATTCAACAAAGTGCCCATAGAAGAGCACTTGAAGATTGCCTTCCAACAAGGCTATGGAGCCATGGTTGAACATCTAAGACTCTTAACTGGGAAAACATAAACTTCCACTACATCC
The DNA here is from genome assembly GCA_027943335.1 of Chamaecyparis obtusa. NCBI lineage: Eukaryota > Viridiplantae > Streptophyta > Pinopsida > Cupressales > Cupressaceae > Chamaecyparis > Chamaecyparis obtusa. Next base: position 8,620 of record BSBK01011064.1, on the reverse strand, counting down.
AACATGCAGGTAAATAAATTCGATGAAGCTTATTTAAAATTTAATACTTGTGCAATCTATTCAATATTAATTTCCACCATAAAGTAATTATGTATCTATTTATTTTAAATAGAAAAGAAATGATAATATTGCACATGACATTCAAATGCAACCTGGTGAGAGTGGAGCACAACTTGTAGATGAAGGTCATGGTCAAGTGCATCCCGGTACTGGATGTATTCATGTGCTATACAAAATGTATTATGGATTTATACAATTAAACATCTTTAATTGCAATTGGTGTATTAATTAATGTAACCTTTCATGTTTCAACTTTAGAGCATGTAGAGTGTGATCAACATGTTGAGCATTATCGGGATAAACAAGATCAGGAACATGATGTGGCCCCATCAAGTAAAGATGACCACTCTAATGTTATTTTAAACATATTTAATTTTAATTGGTGTATTATTTAGTGTAACCTTTCATGTTTCAACTCCAAAGGATTTAGAGGGTGTTCAACATATTGATCACTATAAGACAGGATCAAGAACATGATGTGGCCCCATCAGGTAAAGAGCACCACTATAATGTTCTTTTAAACATATTTAATTATAATTGGTGTATTAATTAATGTAACCTTTTGTGTTTCAACTCTAGAGGATTTAGAGGGTGTTCAACATGTTGAGCATGAGGCTATAAGACAAGATCAAGAACATGATGTGACCCCATCAAGTAAAGAGCATCGCTCTAATGTTCTTTTTAATTAATGAAATACGTGTAACAATAATAATAAAACATATCAATTTAACATTTCTTTGTTATTGTAGCAAACCCCACCTACAGCAGCCTCCATGTCGTGAGTACACAAATGGGCATACATTAAGATCACGAGAAAAGGGTTGAACAACTGAATGAGGGACATATGAGTTAGAAAATGATACTCCACTTCTTGTTTATTTAGCTGCAAAAAATAAACAAAAAAAAAGTGATTGTAATCATATTATGACAACCATATTTTTGAAATATGTTAATGAATGTTAATAACTGACATTTTTGATAATATGTAAGAACTGAAAGAATGAGTGTGAATATATTAATGAATGAATGTTATATTTTAAAGAATGAATGTTATATGTTA